>OY757021.1:125797668-125835640 GCA_963580285.1 Lucinisca nassula
GTCGTTAGTCTTAGAGTTAGTTTATACATTGGTATTATTCATAATATGAAGCGATCATTTCTCTTAGACTTAACCTCAACCCTAGCCTCAGCCTTAACCATAACCTAAGCCTTAACCTTAGCCTCAATTGTAGTTTTAACCTTTCATTAGTCTTAGAGTTAGCTTATACATTGATATTAGTTTTATTTTCAGACTGAACCTTCTACACTTAAACCAGAGAACCTTAAGCCACAAAGCTTAAGCCTCAAGCCTCAAACCGTAAGCCTCAAACCTCTAGACTCAGAGCTAGCCTGGAACATTTCACTTTGCCGTATAAATTTCGTCTTACCAGTGGCTAAACTGAATGCTTTAAGTTGATATTATTCATATTCTGAAGCGATCATTTCTCTTAGACTTAATCTCAACCCTAGCCTCAGACTTAATCTTAACCTCAGCCTTAACCTTAGCCTCAATTGTAGTTTTAACCTGTCATCAGTCTTAGAGTTAGCTTATACATTGATATTATTTTTATTTTCAGGGTTAGGGTTAGGGTTAAGGGTTATGATCATGTGGTCTTATTGGTATTTTTGTTTGGCCCTGTATGGACAAATTTTGGCCATTTAGGACCTAGTGGCCTATAAATGTAAAATATGGACTTCTATGGCCAAAACGGGCGCTATTTGGCCGAATGCGGCCAAAAAGTACCGGACAGGAGTCCGGTTTTTAGAATTTTTATTTTAGATTTTCTCTGGGGGTTAAAAAGATTCGGGAGGGACATTTCGGTGGGGAGGTCGTAAGGGGGCGGTACTGCTAGCATATGAGAATTAGGACGGTAATGTCATGTTTGAGAAATATAGGTCGGAAAATACTGTTTTTCATGTTTTGATGGTTAGATTGAACACTAATAAAAGTAGGGATAGGACCTTCTCGGGGTTTAAATCTCAGAAGTCTGGGTCCTTCGCTAGGCTGGAAAGAAAGTGAGGGGGTTAAACCTGCATTCTTTGACAGCTCTCCATAATAGAGTAGTCCATTTTTATCTTGGCCATATAGGGCATGTTGGAGGTCAAAATCGATGTTTTTTGTCGATTTTTTTTGCACTTTGTGAGGGTTTTTCAAAAACGACATGACAATCTTAGAGGCAGCGTGAACAGCGATCTAGTTTAAACCGGTCCCGGGCTTCCTAGAATGTTTAATAAGTGAACCCTCTAGTTATGGTCGTATGATCTTGGATGATTTTTATTGGCCCTTCTATGACAATTGATATATCCATAACCTTCCTATCACATTCCTCCTCTTTCCTAGAAGGATGTGAATGGTCTTGGATGATTTTTATTGGCCCTTCTATGACAATTGATATATCCATAACCTTCCTATCACACTCCTCCTCTTTCCTAGAAGGATGTGAATGGTACCTTTAAAGAGGGTTTGGTTAAAGTAGTGCAAAACTTGGAAAGGATGTCCTATTTTCTTGCTCTGAGTGGTTTTGTAGGTTTACCTTTTTTGGATGGTGATGTTCCTCGTGCGCCATCCTATGGCGTTTATATTTCGCAATTAATTCGATTTGCTAGAGTGTGTAGTCATGTAACTGACTTCAACACTCGTAATAAATTATTAACGGCTAAACTCCTTAATCAGGGTTATCGGTACCATAAACTACGCAAAGCCTTTTCAAAATTTTATAGACGCCATTCTGATTTAATTTCAAAATTCAATAGTGGACTTAAATCTCTTCTGCAACAAGGTCTATCGGAACCCGAATTTTATGGTGACTTAGTATATAAATTCAGAAAAATATATAACCGCAATGACTTCAGCACCCAATTTCGTAAAATCATTCTTCGCTATAAAAAGATTGGGTACAACATGGATATTATACGACAGACTGCATGCATGGTAGTTAACCCAATCACGGTTGGCAACTTTGCTTCACTCTTTAATTGCACGCCGGTGGGTCAGGCCTCAGATTCTATGACGGCTCCAACGTAAAGGCTTATTGAAAATTAAAGAGATAATGTTGGTTGGTGCCTGATGCTCTGTCTCTGGTCGGGCTCATCGGAGTCTAACTGTTGGTTTTCTTTTGCTCCAGCATTTCAGTGGTTTCTTGCTGTCGAGTCCTCACCGTTGTCTCACCTCTGTGGTTCTTTGATTTCTGTGTTCACGGAGATGTTGCACTGATGAGTTAGGAGGCCTTCATGCGGACTGAACAAATTATTTGTCTAAATCGCGACGGAAGTAAGGGCGAGGATTGTGGCCACGTAAAATCGATTTAAGCCCCCCAGTGGAAATCTTCCACTGACCGTTCCAAGGCGGCTCTTCCGTGGCGATTTATTTATGTTGTTGTTTGTTACTTACTGTGTGTATCACTTGTGTCTTTTAATTTTGGATGGCCATATGGCCATTTTGTGGGAAAGTAACTGTCCATATGGCCTTCCTTAGTTTAGGTTTCCATAATGGTCTGGTCGCTTAATGTTTGTATTTCTTTCCCTTTGGTGTCTTTTATGGATGGAGTAAGTTAATTGTATCAATTCCTGATCTTTGTTTTACTTCTACTTTACAAGATTGGTGATTCTTGAGTTTTAGGGTCAAAGGAATAACTTCTAAAAATAGTGATGGGTGCCACGTATAACCGGGAACCTGTCCAGGAATTTTATAGAAGTACAAGAGGGTTAACGGAAAAAAGTTTCGCGAAAAGTATAGGTACACTTGGGTAAGGATAAGGGCGGGGTTTGTATCTATTTATAACCCCTCCGCCAAGCGAAGCCGGGAACCAGTAGCTAGAATACTTAGTTGCATTATGCAAAGAGTCTGTCTGGTTCCCGGCTGGAATAAACAAGATATTGGTTACGGGAGTTTCTATACATATAAGATCTAAAGTGAATATCTCGGTATTGGTTTACTATTTTCCAAAACTTGTATATATCGAATTGAAGCTCTTTTAATACTCATTATTTTAATACATAAATTCATGGAAAAAAAAAACAAACGGGTAAGGGAGTATTTGTCCAGAAAAGAATGTCGAAATAGCCCGGTCAAGCCATTTCAAAGCGATATATCCAAGCATTTCTTCTAAATCTAGGGACATATATAAGCTAGTGCTATACTCTGGATACCAGAGCGTATATTTATTTAAGAAAACTGGATTATCTCTCCAACTGGGCACACATTGGGGCCTCAAAAGTGGAAAATACGCTAACCTTAATAAACGCTTCATTTTCAAAAAATCATAGAAAATCGTACATGCAAAGGAGGATTATTCTGGAGTATGCTGCAAGTAGACATTGGTCTGAAGTTTTTAAAGCCCAAAGAAATGAAGAAAATATTGACCCCCTGCTGAGATATAGAGATAACAGTGATATAAATATATCCATAATAATAATATTAAAAAAAATCTAAAAAATCAGCTGTTGAAGATATGAGGTTGAAAGTTGCAGTAGTTGTAAAGCATATAGGTGGGTACTTAACCCGGTGGTAGAACTTTACCCCACCCACCTCTGAGTCCTATTAAAATTTGCCATATCCACCCATGGTTATATCGTACAGAAATCCAAGAACCGTGTTGATTTTTATGTATCTTGTAGGTCTATTTCTGTATAAATTTATGTATATCGAAATAGTTGGGTATTCCTGCAGGACCTCGGTGAGACAAAGGTTTTGCAAGGGTACCAAAAAAGCCTTTTTTGGCCTAAATAAGTCTAAATAGGCAATGCAGCGAACAGATATTTTGAGGTATTAAGGTACGATCCCAGGCCGTTGAAACCCTCTAAATTTATCCTAGAACCCTGGCCTAGTTTTCGAGGCTATAGCCCTTTTATTTTCCTATGGTGGCCTTTTTTGGCCAAAGCAGTCAAGACCTTCAAGAATTATTCTGAGGTCTTAACTCTCAAAGTCGATTTAACTGATCTATATGGAGTTGTAGGTCAGGATCTTGACTTTAAGAATATGTACTTTGTTTGAGGAACTATGCTCTATGTGTGAAGTAACAAGCAATTGTTCTTGGGTACCCCTATTCTAAGACAAAAATAGCAAGAGAAGACCCCATCGCTGTTTAACCACAAATATCTTAGTTGCTGAGAAAGATAAAAATACAGTTTGCAGCTTGTAAGAGTCCAATAAAAGGGCTTTCCAACGATGCCTAAATTTTTAAATCATCTGTCAAATTGCCTGAGCTATTGAAGTTCAAAGTCGGACAAAGAAATTGGACATGAGCAAAATGCCAGAAAAGGCCAACCATTAACCCCGTACATGTTTTTTGCCAATATTTCATTACTGATTGTTTAGAATTATGTAAATAAATATATCAAGTTAAAGCCCTTTCCGTTAGCTTTAATTTGATATACACATGTCTCGATAAAAAACAAACGAGTAAAAAATATTATCAAAAATCATGTGATAGGGTGTCTTTTTTTTCTTTTTATGTCAATATTTCTTTACTGGTTGTTTAAAGTATGTCAATATCTATATCAAATTAAAGCCCTTTTCATAAGCTTTAATTTGATATACATATGTCTCGATAAAATATTATCCAGTAAGGAGATATCGGCAAAAGTATGTTTGGCTGACAGGTGTGAAAAAGGATGGTATATAAGGAAGTGTTATTGGTAAATGTATCAGTCTGCAGGTAGTCGCCGACGAGTAAAGACGTGAATAATCGGATTATAATTCATTGTCAGGCCAGTATAAGGTTAGGGTTAGGGTTAGGGTTAGGGTTAGGGTTAGGAGTTAGGGTTAGGGTTAGGGTTAGGGTTAGGGTTAGGGTTAGGGCTACCTCCTGAAAATTTGGCATCCCGGGTTTCAAAATTTGGCATCGGGGTGTCAAAATTTGGCATTTTCAGTCAAATTCTGGCATCGGGGTATGAAATTCTGGCATTTTGGGGTGAAAATCTGGCTGGACGCTAATAAGTCAAAATTTGGCAGCAAAAAGTGGCATTCTTGTTTTTTTTCTTTAATAAGCTGTATTTTGCTGCAATAATGCCGGAATGGACAATGGAAGACCCAGTATATTATTTAGTGTTATAAATTGTGTTTTTACCCCGTTTTGAAGGAACTTGTTCACAATTATATTTTGCATGATTGAAAATTTGGCAACATATTTCTAAAGGGTCTTTGTGAATTATTTCAAGACTCAGTCTTTGATGCCATTTATTTTGTGTTGTATAATAAATAGAGGCAGTAGCAGTGAATTTGTTGCTAGTGAGGGGTGTACAATAAGCAGATATAATAATATTAGACACTTCAGCAGCAATGGCAGTAGCAGAGAGGTAATTAACTACTATTAGTAAAGGAAAATGCAGCAGAATGTGAAGATTTTAAATTTTCAAGTGGACTAATATAAGTATGTAGGACTGCGGCAGAGGTCTTAAATTTTCAAAGCGGACTCCGCTTCCATATATACAACTATATAAGAACATGAGACTGTGGCTGAGATACAAGTCTTATAATATCAAGCATACACTGGTTACAGATGTTTACTTATATTAGTGTTTAAGACTGTGGTAGGGAAGGATTTCTATGAGATATCTGATATACTAAATAAGATACCTAATATAGCATATAAGATATCTTATATAACATAGCCGATATCTCATATATTATATAATATATCTTATCTATTTAATAAGATATCTTATTTAAAGATGCAGAAACGATATCTTACATGATATATAAGATATCTGATATATTATATAAGATATCTTTCTGTTATATTAGATATTTTATTTGGTATATTAGATATCTTATTTAGCATATCAGATGTCTTATATATTGCGGTAAATAAGATATCTTATATCCTGTATCGGATATCTTTATTAATATATTAGATATCTTATATAGCATAAAAGATATCTTATATAATATATAAGATATTTTATTTGCCTAAATATATAAGATATATTATTTGACAAATAAGATATCTAATATATTTTAACAAAATATATAATGAAGTCAAACTGTCAACGATGTTATTTAAGATATCCTATTTATCAAACGGAAATAAAATATCTTATATGCTAAAATATATCTGATATACCAATTTAGATATCTTATTTACTAATATAGATAAGATATCTTATATAACATAAAATATAAGATATCTGATATGCTATTTAAAATGTATTATATGCTTTATTAGATATCTTATTTATTTTTTTAGATATCTTATTTAGCATATAAGATATCTTATATGTTTTAGTAAATAAGATATCTTAATTGACAATTCATATATCTTATTTAACATATCAGATATCTTATATATCATATCATCAGAATATCTGATACTAAGTATTTATCCGTTATTCCTTAGACTTGACCGCTGTATCAAGAAAGTATCTGACGCTAAGTATTTATCCACAGACTTATACAAGAAACATGGTAGTGCGGTCAAGACCCATAATGAATATAATGATATCGACTGTGGCTGATACATATATATTGGAAGGAAGCATGGTAAGGCGGTCAAGACCCATAATAAATATAATGATATAGACTGCGGCGGAGACATATATATTGGAAGGATGCACGGTCAGGCGGTCAAGACCCAAAATGATAATAGTGATACAGACTGCAGCTGATACATATATATTGGAAGGAAGCATGGTTAGGCGGTCAAGACCCATAATAAATATAATGATATTGACTGCGGCGGATACATATATATTGGAAGTATGCATGGTAAGGCAGTCAGGTCCCAAAATAAATATAATGATAAAGACTGTGGTTGATACATATGTATTGGAAGAAATCATGGGAAAGCGGTCAAGACCCATAATAAATATAATGATATAGACTGTGGCTGATACATATATATTGGAAGGAAGCATGGTAAGGTGGTCAAGACCCATAATAAATATAATGATATAGACTGCGGTGGATACATATATATTGGAAGTAGGCATGGTAAGGCGGTCAAGACCCATAATAGATACAATGATATTGACTGCGGTGGATGCATATATATTGGAAGTAAGCATGGTAAGGCGGTCAAGACCCATAATAAATATAATGATATAGACTGCAGCGGATACATATATATTGGAAGGAAGCATGGTAAGGCGGTCAAGACCCATAAAAAATATAATGATATAGACTGCGGTGGATACATATATATTGGAAGTAGGCATGGTAAGGCGGTCAAGACCCATAATAGATATAATGATATTGACTGCGGTGGATGCATATATATTGGAAGTAAGCATGGTAATACGGTTAAGACCCATAATAAATATAATGATATAGACTGCGGCGGATACATATATATTGGAAGTAAGCATCGTAAGGCGGTCAAGACCCAAAATAAATATAATAATAAAGACTGCGGCTGATACATATGTATTGGAAGGAAACATGGTTAGGCGGTCAAGACCCATAATAAATATAATGATATTGACTGCGGCAGATACATATATATTGGAAGCAAGCATGGTAAGGCAGTCAGGACCCATAATAAATATAATGATAAAGACTGCGGTTGATACATATATATTGGAAGGAATCATGGGAAAGCGGTCAAGACCCATAATAAATATAATGATGAAGACTGCGGCTGATACATATATATTGGAAGGAAGCATGGTTAGGCGGTCACGATCCATAATGTATATAATGATATAGACAGTGGCTTATACGAATATATTGGAAGGAAGGATTGCAGCTGAGAACAATATCTTAAATTATCAATCAGCTTTTACTTATATTTTTACAACAAGGATAGTGTATGAGACTGCAATACAGATAGGAGTCTTTAAATATCAAACCATATACCGGTTAAATATACCCACTTATATAAGTATATAATACTGCGGCCGAGAAGAATTTCAGGAATTATCAAAGCGGACTCCCCTTATACATGTGTAACAATATCAGTATATCAGTCTGCGGCGGACATGAAAATCTTAAAATATCAAAGCGTATATCGCTTAAAGATGTCCATTAATATAAGTATATATCAAAGCAGAGTTCGGTCTATGCAATATACCTACATTAATATATATAACTTCTGCATGGAGGAATTATTTTAGTTTTAATGCAATGGTTGTAGAAAACCCTGCCAGTGTTTATTATTTGTTAGCAATTCAATACCATATTTTAATTGGGCTAATTTTAAACCCTGTTAGCCTAAAATACCAATTTTTAAAACCCTGATTGGGGGTAGACATGTAAAACATTATTTATTTTTCATTCCAAAAGAGTCTACTACATGATTTTATTAAAAATAAATAGTTTTAACACAGTTTTGAACGTTGTGTAGATTAACAACACTGTTAGCCGCGATTAGCTTAGGAAAATTCATGCTCAAAAATAGCTCAAAATTAGCCCAAAATGGCCCGAATTTTGAACATATTTCTTTTATCTTCTATTATATTTCAATAAAAACACTTTCATTTGAAAGTATAAGAAGCAAATAAATCTGTATCAATATATTTATTTGGATAATATTATTAAAATAAGATTTTTTTTCAAAACACCTACCAATTTTGGGTCTGTTAGCACAGAATGCCAAATTTTGACTTTTTTGCTCTCTAAAAATATGAATATCTTCAATAAATCTCAGTATATATGTTTGAAACTTTGGGAATCTTAGTTTCTATCTTATATTTAAGTTTCCTGAAAATTTGGGGAAGATCTATTGAGAAATAAAAAAAGTTGAAATTTTGCGATTTTTTCATTTCATTCAGAGAGAATTTGTGGTCTACCAGATGTACACCAGAAGACAACTTTCTTCCCTCGAAAATCTAGCAACTTTTTTGTTTGTGGGTGGGTTACAGATCTTTTCTATTAGATTAAAAAACATCGAGCTAATCGCCTAGGGCCAAAAAATCATACAAAACAGACCACTTTAAGGCCACAAAATAAGCAAAAGTTTAAAATTTGGCATCGAAATTTTACATATGACCAAAAATTTTACTTTTAATATACTGATAGAGGAAAACTTATACTTGCATGTGATAAAACTCGTAAAAACGAACATTTTTTAAATGGGCGGCAAATAAATATCTCTAAAAATAAAAAAGTTATTAAAGGTAGAGTCAGCTAATCCAAATCAAAATTTGGCACCGGGACCCTAATTAGGGTTAGGAGTTAGGGTTAGGGTTAGGGTTAGGGTTAGGGTTAGAGTTAGGGTTAGGGTTAGGGTTAGGGCTACCTCCTGAAAATTTGGCATCCCGGGTTTCAAAATTTGGCATCGGGGTGTCAAAATTTGGCATTTTCAGTCAAATTCTGGCATCGGGGTATGAAATTCTGGCATTTTGGGGTGAAAATCTGGCTGGACGCTAATAAGTCAAAATTTGGCAGCAAAAAGTGGCATTCTTGTTTTTTTTTCTTTAATAAGCTGTATTTTGCTGCAATAATGCCGGAATGGACAATGGAAGACCCAATATATTATTTAGTGTTATAAATTGTGTTTTTACCCCGTTTTGAAGGAACTTGTTCACAATTATATTATGCATGATTGAAAATTTGGCAACATATTTCTAAAGGGTCTTTGTGAATTATTTCAAGACTCAGTCTTTGATGCCATTTATTTTGTGTTGTATAATAAATAGAGGCAGTAGAAGTGAATTTGTTGCTAGTGAGGGGTGTTCAATAAGCAGATATAATAATATTAGACACTTCAGCAGCAATGGCAGTAGCAGAGAGATAATTAACTACTATTAGTAAAGGAAAATGCAGCAGAATATGAAGATTTTAAATTTTCAAGTGGACTAATATAAGTATGTAGGACTGCGGCAGAGGTCTTAAATTTTCAAAGCGGACTCCGCTTACATATATACAACCATATAAGAACATGAGACTGTGGCTGAGATGCAAGTCTTATAATATCAAGCATACACTGGTTACAGATGTTTACTTATATTAGTGTTTAAGACTGTGGTAGGGAAGGATTTCTATGAGATATCTGATATACTAAATAAGATACCTAATATAGCATATAAGATATCTTATATAACATAGCAGATATCTCATATATTATGTAAGATATCTTATTTATTTAATAAGATATCTTATTTAAAGATGCAGAAACGATACCTTACATGATATATAAGATATCTGATATATTATATAAGATATCTGCTATGTTATATTAGATATTTTATTTGGTATATTAGATATCTTATTTAGCATATCAGATATATTATATATTTCGGTAAATAAGATATCTTATATCCTGTATCGGATATCTTTATTAATATATTAGATATATTATATAGCATAAAAGATATCTTATATAATATATAAGATATTTTATTTGCCTAAATATATAAGATATTTTATTTGACAAATAAGATATCTAATATATTTTAACAAATATATAATGAAGTCAAACTGTCAACGATGTTATTTAAGATATCCTATTTATCAAACGGAAATAAAATATCTTATATGCTAAATAATATATCTGATATACCAATTTAGATATCTTATTTACTAATATAGATAAGATATCTTATATAACATAATATATAAGATATCTGATATGCTATTAAAAATGTATTATATGCAATATTAGATATCTTATTTATTTTTTTAGATATCTTATTTAGCATATAAGATATCTTATATGTTTTAGTAAATAAGATATCTTAATTGACAATTCATATATCTTATTTAACATATCAGATATCTTATATATCATATCATCAGAATATCTGATACTAAGTATTTATCCGTTATTCCTTAGACTTGACCGCTGTATCAAGAGAGTATCTGATGCTAAGTATTTATCCACAGACTTATACAAGAAACATGGTAGTGCGGTCAAGACCCATAATGAATATAATGATATCGACTGCGGCTGATACATATATATTGGAAGGAAGCATGGTAAGGCGGTCAAGACCCATAATAAATATAATGATATAGACTGCGGCAGAGACATATATATTGGAAGGATGCACGGTCAGGCGGTCAAAACCCAAAATGATACTAGTGATACAGACTGCGGCTGATACATATATATTGGAAGGAATCATGGGAAAGCAGTCAAGACCCATAATGTGTAAAATGATATAGACTGCGGTGATACATATATACTGTAAAGCAACATAGTAGTGCGGTCAAGACCCATAATGAATATAATGATATCGACTGCAGCTGATACATATATATTGGAAGGAAGCCTGGTAAGGCGGTCAAGACCCATAATTAATATAATGATATAGACTGCGGCGTAGACATATATATTGGAAGGATGCACAGTAAGGCGGTCAAGACCCAAAATGATAATAATGATACAGACTGCGGCGGATACATATATATTGGAAGGAAGCATGGTAAGGCGGTCAAGACCCATACTAAATATAATGCTATAGACTGTGGCGGATGCATATATATTGGAAGTAACAACTGTAAGGCGGTCAAGACCCATAATAAATATAATGATATTGACTGCGGCTGATACATATCTATTGGAAGGAAACATGGTTAAGCGGTCAAGACCCATAATAAATATAATGATATAGATTGCGGCGGATACATATATATTGGAAGTAACCACTGTAAGGCGGTCAAGACCCATAGTAAATATAATGGTATTGACTGCGGCTGATACATATATATTGGAAGGAAGCATGGTAAGGCGGTCAAGACCCATAATAAATATAATGATATTGACTGTGGCGATACATATATATTGTAAGTAAGCATGGTAAGGAAGTCAAGACCCATAATAAATATAATGATAAAGACTGCGGTTGATACATATGTATTGGAAGGAATCATGGGAAAGCGGTCAAGACCCATAATAAATATAATGATATAGACTGCGGCTGATACATATATATTGGAAGGAAGCATGGTTAGGCGGTCAAGATCCATAATGTATATAATGATATAGACAGTGGCTTATATGAGGACGGATTGCAGCTGAGAAGAATATCTTAAATTATCAATCAGCTTTTTCTTATATGTTTACAACAAGGATAGTGTATGAGACTGCAATACAGATAGGAGTCTTTAAATATCAAACCATATACCGGTTAAATATACCCACTTATATAAGTATATAAGACTGCGGCAGAGAAGAATTTCAGGAATTATCAAAGCGGACTCCGCTTATACATGTGTAACAATATCAGTATATCAGACTGCGGTGGACATGGAAATCTTAAAATATCAAGCACATATCGCTTAAAGATGTCCATTAATATAAGTATATATCAAAGCAGAGTTCGGGCTATGCAATATACCTACATTAATATATATTACTGCGGCAGGGAGGAATTATTTTAGTTTTAATGCAATGGTTGTAGAAAACCCTGTCTGTGTTTATTACTTGTTAGCAATTCAATACCATATTTTAATTGGGCTAATTTTAAACCCTGTTAGCCTAAAATACCAATTTTTGAAACCCTGATTTGGGGTACACATGTAAAACATTATTTATTTTTCATTCCAAAAGGGTCTACAACATGTTCTTATTAAAAATAAATAGTTTTAACACAGTTATGAACGTTGTGTAGATTAACAACATTGTTAGCCGGGATTAGCTTAGGAAAATTCATGTTCAAAAATAGCTCAAAATAAGCCCAAAAAGGCCCAAATTTTGCACATATTTCTTTTATCTTCTATTATATTTCAATAAAAACACTTTCATTTGAAAGTATATGAAGCAAATAAATCTGTATAAATACATTTATTTGGATAATATTATTAATATAAGATTTTTTTTCAAAAAAACTACCAATTTGGAGTCTGTTAGCACAGAATGCCAAATTTTGACTTTTTTGCTCTCTAAAAATATTAATATCTTCAATAAATCTCAGTATATATGTTTGAAACTTTGGGAATCTTATTTTCTATCTAATATTAAAGTTCCCTGAAAATTTGGGGAAGATCTATTGAGAAATAAAAAAAGTTGAAATTTTGCGATTTTTTCATTTCATTCAGAGAGAATTTGTGGTCTACTAGGTGTACACCAGAAGACAACTTTCTTCCCTCGAAAATCTAGCAACTTTTTTGTTTGTGGGTGGGTTACAGATCTTTTCTATTAGATTAAAAAACATCGAGCTAATCGCCTAGGGCCAAAAAATCATACAAAACAGACCACTTTAAGGCCACAAAATGAGCAAAAGTTTAAAATTTGGCATCGAAATTTTACATATGACCAAAAATTTTACTTTTAATATACTGATATAGGAAAACTAATACTTGCATGTTATAAAACTCTTAAAAACGAACATTTTTTAAATGGGCGGCAAATAAATATCTCTAAAAATAAAAAAGTTATTAAAGGTAGAGTCAGCTAATCCAAATCAAAATTTGGCACCGGGACCCTAATTAGGGTTAGGGTTAGGGTTAGGGTAGGGTTAGGGTTAGGGTTAGGGTTAGGGTTAGGTTAGGGTTAGGGTTAGGGTTAGGGTTAGGGTTTGGGTTAGGGGTTAGGGTTAGGGTTAGGGTTAGGGCTACCTCCTGAAAATTTGGCATCCCGGGTTTCAAAATTTGGCATCGGGGTGTCAAAATTTGGCATTTTCAGTCAAATTCTGGCATCGGGGTATGAAATTCTGGCATTTTGGGGTGAAAATCTGGCTGGACGCTAATAAGTCAAAATTTGGCATCAAAATGTGGCATTCTTGTTTTTTTTTCTTTAATAAGCTGTATTTTGCTGCAATAATGCCGGAATAGACAATGGAAGACCCAATATATAATTTAGTATTATAAATTTTGTTTTTACTCCGTTTTGAAGAAACTCATTCACAATTATATTTAACATGATGGAAAATTTGGCAACATATTTCTAAGAGGGTTTTGTGAATTATTTCAAGAATCAATCTTTGATGTCATTTATTTTCTGTTGTATAAGGCGATCAAGACCCAAAATGATTATAGTGATATAGACTGCGGCTGATAAATATATATATTGGAAGGAAGCATGGTAAGGCGGTCAAGACCAATAAAAAATATAATGATATGGAATGTTGCTGATACCTTTATATTGGAAGGAATCATGGTAAGGCGGTCAAGACCCATAATGAATATAATGATATCGACTGCGGCTGATACATATATATTGGAAGGAAGCATGGTAAGGCGGTCAAGACCCATAATAAATAAAATGATAAAGACTGAGGCGGAGACATATATATTGGAAGGATGCACGGTAAGGCGGTCAAGACCCATAATAAATATAATGATATAGACTGCGGTTGATACAAATATATTGGAAGGAAGCATTGTAAGGCGGTCAAGACCCATAATATATAAAATGATATTGACTGCGGTGGATACATATATATTGGAAGGAAGCATGGTAAGGCGGACAAGACCCATAATAAATATAATGATATAGACTGCCGCGGAGACATATATATTGGAAGGATGCATGGTAAGGCGGTCAAGACCCAAAATGATAATAGTGATATAGACTACGGCTGATACATATATATTGGAAGAATGCATGGTAAGGCGGTCAAGACCCATAATAAATATAATGATATAGACTGCGGCGGATACATATATATTGGAAGGAAGCATGGTAAGGCGGTCAAGACCAGTAATAAATATATTGATATAGACTGCGGCATATATATATATATATATAAATATATATATATATATATATTGGAAGGAAGCATGGTAAGGCGGTCAAGACTCATGATAAATATAATGATATTGACTGCGGCGGATACATATATATATTGGAAGTAAGCATGGTAAGGCGGTCAAGGCTTATAATAAATATAATGATATAGACTGCGGTGGATACATATATATTGGAAGTAAGCATGGTAAGGCGGTCAAGACCCATAATAAATATAATGAAAAAGACTGCCGCTGATACATATATGTTGGAAGGAAGCATGGTTAGGTGGTCACGACACATAATAAATATAATGATATTGACTGCGGCGGATACATATATTTTGGAAGGATGCATAGCATGGCGGTCAAGACTCATAATAAATATAATGATATTGACTGTGGCGGATACATAAATATTGGAAGGATGCATAGTAAGGCGGTCAAGAACCATAATAAGTATTATGATATTGACTGCGGCGGATACATATATATTTGAAGTAAGCATGGTAAGGTAGTCAGGACCCATAATAAATATAATGATAAAGACTGCGGTTGATACATATGTATTGGAAGGAATCATGGGAAAGCGGTCAAGACCCATAATAAATATAATGATATAGACTGCGGCTGATACATATATATTGGAAGGAAGCATGGTTAGGCGGTCAAAATCCATAATGTATATAATGATATAGACAGTGGCTTATACGAATATATTGGAAGGAAGGATTGCAGCTGAGAAGGATATCTTAACTTATCAATCAGCTTTTTCTTATATGTTTACAACAAGGTTAGTGTATGAGACTGTTATACAGATAGGAGTCTTTAAATATCAAACCATATACCAGCTAAATATACCCACTTATATAAGTATATAAGACCGCGGCAGAGAAGAATTTCAGGAATTATCAAAGCGGACTCTGCTTATACATGTGTAACAATATCAGTATATGAGACTGCGGCGGACATGGAAATCTTGAAATATCAAAGCGTATATCGCTTAAAGATGTCCATTAATATAAGTATATATCAAAGCAGAGTTCGGTCTATGCAATATACCTACATTAATATATATAACTGATGCAGGGAGGAATTATTTTATTTTTAATGCAGTGATAGTAGAGTACCCTGCCAGTGTTTATTACTTGTTAGCAATTCAATACCATATTTTAATTGGGCTAATTTAAAACCCTGTTAGCCTAAAATACCAATTTTTGAAACCCTGATTTGGGGTACACATGTAAAACATTATTTATTTTTCATTCCAAAAGAGTCTACTACATGTTTTTATTAAAAATAAATAGTTTTAACACAGTTTTGAACGTTGTGTAGATTAACAACACTGTTAGCCGCGATTAGCATAGGAAAATTCATGTTCAAAAATAGCTCAAAATTAGCCCAAAATGGCCCGAATTTTGCACATATTTCTTTTATCTTCTATTATATTTCAATAAAAACACTTTCATTTGAAAGTATATGAAGCAAATTAATCTGTATAAATATATTTATTTGGATAATATTATTAAAATAAGATTTTTTTTCAAAAAATCTACCAATTTGGAGTCTGTTAGCACAGAATGCCAAATTTTGACTTTTTTGCTCTCTAAAAATATTAATATCTTCAATAAATCTCATTATATATGTTTGAAACTTTGGGAATCTTATTTTCTATCTAATATTTAAGTTTCCTGAAAATTTGGGGAAGATCTATTGAGAAATAAAAAAAGTTGAAATTTTGCGATTTTTTCATTTCATTCAGAGAGAATTTGTGGTCTACCAGGTGTACACCAGAAGACAACTTTCTTCCCTCGAAAATCTAGCAACTTTTTTGTTTGTGGGTGGGTTACAGATCTTTTCTATTAGATTAAAAAACATCGAGCTAATCGCCTAGGGCCAAAAAATCATACAAAACAGACCACTTTAAGGCCACAAAATAAGCAAAAGTTTAAAATTTGGCATCGAAATTTTACATATGACCAAAAATTTTACTTTAAATATATGATATAGGAAAACTAATACTTGCATGTGATAAAACTCGTAAAAACGAACATTTTTTAAATGGGCGGCAAATAAATATCTCTAAAAATAAAAAAGTTATTAAAGGTAGAGTCAGCTAATCCAAATCAAAATTTGGCACCGGGACCCTAATTAGGGTTAGGGTTAGGGTTGGGTTAGGGTTAGGGTTAGGGTTAGGGTTAGGGTTAGGGGTTAGGGTTAGGGTTAGGGTTAGGGTTAGGGTTAGGGTTGGGGTTAGGGTTAGGGTTAGGGTTAGGGTTAGGGTTAGGGTTTAGGGTTAGGGTTAGGGTAAGGGTTAGGGTTAGGGTTAGGGTTAGGGTTAGGGTTAGAGGGTTAGGGTTAGGGTTAGGGTTAGGGTTAGAGGTTAGGGTTAGGGTTAGGGTTAGAGTAGGGTTAGGTTAGGGTTAGGGTTAGGGTTAGGGTTAGGGTTAGGGTATAGGACAGATGGCGAAATGCGGGATGAGAGATGCGGAGCTCCGCCCACAACTTATACGTCATAATGCGGAGTGGTCTCTGATTGGTTCAAAATGACATGTGATTTATTTTATGTCACTGGCACTGCAGACAATGTATAAATATAACGTTACTGTCTTGCCCTTTCAATTGCGCTTTGGATTGTGTTGATGGCACATTTGTTTAAATGGATTTTATGTGTGCCAATTGCAATTAGGAATTTTATGTAAGTTGTTTCATTAGTTACTTGTTTTCTTTGTATTTATTTAAATATAGTAGATTATATTGAATAAAAATACGATGAAAATATTTATTGAAGCTGCATGGCTAAGGAAAAAATGCAGAGACTTCTTTTGCACGAGCCAGTAGATGAACGTGTTTACCTTACGTTTACCATTAATATGACACAGATACACCTTCAAATTGCGTCATAAGTTATAGATTACCAGAGGATTACCAAATGATTAACTTAATTTTGACGCAGATGATCTATGGATCATCCGAAAAGGGTAATAGAGCTGATGGATTACCAAAGGATTAGCTTAACTTGGAAGCAGATGATCTATGGAAGAGCCGAAAGTGGTGCTGGAACCGATGAATTACCTTCACATATAGAATAATTGATCGGTTACCAAATGATTACCAGGAATTATTCTTAAACCATTGATATATACCTAAAAATGAGGCAATAAGTGATGGATTACCTAAGGATCACCAAAGGATTACCTAAGGATTACCAAAGGATTGCCAAACTTGACACATGGGAACTACGGAAGAGCCAAAAGTGATGATAGAATGGATGGATTACCATCAGCTTACCATTTATAAGACAAACATACACTTTTAAATGTGCTAATGTGAAGAAACAAATGGGGGCTTACCGAAGCCTAACCGGATACTTTAGCCCAAACTATTGTTAAAGACCTAACAGAGAGGCGTTATGCGATGCACTAACAAACAATTATCAAAACTTCGACATAGGTAAACTATGAAACAGCCGAAAAGTACGATAAAAGTAAAGAATTACCAAAGGATAACGATAACCATGCAGCATACAAATATTTTTATTTGCAAACGGTATGGCATACATGGCGGATTGCCAAAGATAACCAGATATTTAACCTAAAACCGGAACTTAGGACATACAGATTACCAGAGGATTACCATTAATTCGACAAAGATAAGCTACGAAACAGCCGAAAGTGCTGATATAATTAATAGGTTACCTTTCGTTTTACCATAAATATGACACAGATACACCTTCAAAAAGGGGTCATAAGTTATAGATTACCAGAGGTTTACCCAAAGATTACCTACATTTCGACGCAGGTGATTTATGGTACATCCGAAAGGGGTAATAGAACTGATGGATTACCAAAGGATTAACTAAATTTGGAAGCAAATGATCTATGGAAAAGCCGAAAGTGATGCTAGAACTGATGGATTACCTTCATATATAGAATAATTGGTCGGTAACAATATGATAACCAGGAATTATTCTTAAAACATTGAAATAAACCGAATGGAACCGTAAGTAATGGATTACCTACGGTAAAGTATGACAAAAGTGATGAATAACCAAATGTTAACGAAGGGCATGAAACAAATACAGTATTACATATGCAATCGGGATGGATAAATTGGCGGATTACCAAGGATCAGCAGCTATTGTACTCAAAACCAGAACTGAAAACATACAAATAATTTCAGATTACAATTAATTCGTCACAAATAACCTATGAAACAGGCGAAAGTGATTCTATAATTCATGGGTTACCTTAAGTGTACCATATATATGGCAAAGTTACACCTTTAAATGGGACCAAAAGTGATGGATTACTAAAGGAACGTCCTACCTTTTGAAGCAGATGATCTATGGAAAAACTGAAAGTGATGCTAGAACTGCTTGTTTACCTTCATAGAGAGAATAATTGGTGGATTACCAAATGATAACCAGGAATTATTCTTGAACCATTGATATATACCTGCGAACAAGTGATGGATTACATAAGGATTACCAAAAGATTACCTTAGGATTACCAAAGATTACCAAACTTTTGATACATTGGAACTACGGAAGAGCCGAAAATGATGAAAGAATTGATAGGTGAACTTCTATTTACCATAAAAATGACACAGATACACCTTCAAATTAGGTCATAAGCCGAAAGTAATGCTAGAACTGATGGATTACCATCATATATATAATAGTTGGTCGGTAACCAAATGATAACCAGTAATTATTCTTGACCATTGATATGTACCTACAAATGGGACCATAAGTGATGGATTACCTAATGATTATCAAACGATTACCTAAGGATTACCAGACACATTGGAACTACGACAGAGCCGAAAGGGTTGATAGAATTGATGGGTTACCTTCAGCTTGCCATGTATATGACAACCATGCACTATTAAATGTGTTAATGTGAAGATATTAAACGGCGGTTAACCGAAGTATAACCTGATATTTTATCCTAAATATTATTTAAGACCTAAAAGAGCGGCGTTATTTGATGAAATCACGAGCAATTATCAAAACTTCGGTAGCCAAATGATTACCAGGAATTATTCTTAAACCATTGATATATACCTACAAATGAGACAATAAATGATGGATTACCAAAGGCTTTCCTAAGGATTACCATAGGATTACCAAGGGTTAGGGTTAGGGTTAGGGTTTGGTAGGGTTAGGGTAGGGAGAATATGCGAAAAGTGTCGCAGCCAAAGTGTCGCAGCCGAGGCTTAGGGTTAGGGTTAGGGTTAAGGGTTAGGGTTAGGGTTAGGTTAGGGTTAGGGGTAGGGTTAGGGTTAGGGTATATGGGCGAAACGAGGTTGGGCACATATGCCCAAATAGGGTTAGGGTTAGGGGTTCGGGTTAGGGTTAGGGGTTAGGGTTAGGGTTAGGGTAAGGGGTTGAAACGAGGTTTGTCCAAGAATTTTGTCCAAAGCTCCGCCCACTTTATCACGTGACTTCGTTTTATCATAATCGCGTTGCATATGTATCGTGTTAAAATACCAGTACTTGTTTCACTTTGGATACAGAATGCTTATTAAGTGTTGGATGCTTTTCTTGTTATTCAAGTATGTTTGATTAATTTATCTTCGTATTTTAATCGCGAATAGTCGTTTTTGTCGTTAAATAATTTTAAAGGTGTCCCGTAGAAGAAAAAAAACACAGCCATTATTTGCTTTCTTTCCTCCTTGTTTTCCCCGAAGGTACTCCGTTTTCCTGCCACTTGTCTGTATGGATTTGTTTCTGTTTCTGTCTGAATTTATCTTGGTACTTAGAAGTTATCTGTGTATGTCACGGGGGTGGAAAAAGAACATGGCTCGACCGGGGTTAGGGTTAGGGTTAGGGTATAGGACAGATGGCGAAATGCGGGATGAGAGATGCGGAGCTCCGCCCACAACTTATACGTCATAATGCGGAGTGGTCTCTGATTGGTTCAAAATGACATGTGATTTATTTTATGTCACTGGCACTGCAGACAATGTATAAATATAACGTTACTGTCTTGCCCTTTCAATTGCGCTTTGGATTGTGTTGATGGCACATTTGTTTAAATGGATTTTATGTGTGCCAATTGCAATTAGGAATTTTATGTAAGTTGTTTCATTAGTTACTTGTTTTCTTTGTATTTATTTAAATATAGTAGATTATATTGAATAAAAATACGATGAAAATATTTATTGAAGCTGCATGGCTAAGGAAAAAATGCAGAGACTTCTTTTGCACGAGCCAGTAGATGAACGTGTTTACCTTACGTTTACCATTAATATGACACAGATACACCTTCAAATTGCGTCATAAGTTATAGATTACCAGAGGATTACCAAATGATTAACTTAATTTTGACGCAGATGATCTATGGATCATCCGAAAAGGGTAATAGAGCTGATGGATTACCAAAGGATTAGCTTAACTTGGAAGCAGATGATCTATGGAAGAGCCGAAAGTGGTGCTGGAACCGATGAATTACCTTCACATATAGAATAATTGATCGGTTACCAAATGATTACCAGGAATTATTCTTAAACCATTGATATATACCTAAAAATGAGGCAATAAGTGATGGATTACCTAAGGATCACCAAAGGATTACCTAAGGATTACCAAAGGATTGCCAAACTTGACACATGGGAACTACGGAAGAGCCAAAAGTGATGATAGAATGGATGGATTACCATCAGCTTACCATTTATAAGACAAACATACACTTTTAAATGTGCTAATGTGAAGAAACAAATGGGGGCTTACCGAAGCCTAACCGGATACTTTAGCCCAAACTATTGTTAAAGACCTAACAGAGAGGCGTTATGCGATGCACTAACAAACAATTATCAAAACTTCGACATAGGTAAACTATGAAACAGCCGAAAAGTACGATAAAAGTAAAGAATTACCAAAGGATAACGATAACCATGCAGCATACAAATATTTTTATTTGCAAACGGTATGGCATACATGGCGGATTGCCAAAGATAACCAGATATTTAACCTAAAACCGGAACTTAGGACATACAGATTACCAGAGGATTACCATTAATTCGACAAAGATAAGCTACGAAACAGCCGAAAGTGCTGATATAATTAATAGGTTACCTTTCGTTTTACCATAAATATGACACAGATACACCTTCAAAAAGGGGTCATAAGTTATAGATTACCAGAGGTTTACCCAAAGATTACCTACATTTCGACGCAGGTGATTTATGGTACATCCGAAAGGGGTAATAGAACTGATGGATTACCAAAGGATTAACTAAATTTGGAAGCAAATGATCTATGGAAAAGCCGAAAGTGATGCTAGAACTGATGGATTACCTTCATATATAGAATAATTGGTCGGTAACAATATGATAACCAGGAATTATTCTTAAAACATTGAAATAAACCGAATGGAACCGTAAGTAATGGATTACCTACGGTAAAGTATGACAAAAGTGATGAATAACCAAATGTTAACGAAGGGCATGAAACAAATACAGTATTACATATGCAATCGGGATGGATAAATTGGCGGATTACCAAGGATCAGCAGCTATTGTACTCAAAACCAGAACTGAAAACATACAAATAATTTCAGATTACAATTAATTCGTCACAAATAACCTATGAAACAGGCGAAAGTGATTCTATAATTCATGGGTTACCTTAAGTGTACCATATATATGGCAAAGTTACACCTTTAAATGGGACCAAAAGTGATGGATTACTAAAGGAACGTCCTACCTTTTGAAGCAGATGATCTATGGAAAAACTGAAAGTGATGCTAGAACTGCTTGTTTACCTTCATAGAGAGAATAATTGGTGGATTACCAAATGATAACCAGGAATTATTCTTGAACCATTGATATATACCTGCGAACAAGTGATGGATTACATAAGGATTACCAAAAGATTACCTTAGGATTACCAAAGATTACCAAACTTTTGATACATTGGAACTACGGAAGAGCCGAAAATGATGAAAGAATTGATAGGTGAACTTCTATTTACCATAAAAATGACACAGATACACCTTCAAATTAGGTCATAAGCCGAAAGTAATGCTAGAACTGATGGATTACCATCATATATATAATAGTTGGTCGGTAACCAAATGATAACCAGTAATTATTCTTGACCATTGATATGTACCTACAAATGGGACCATAAGTGATGGATTACCTAATGATTATCAAACGATTACCTAAGGATTACCAGACACATTGGAACTACGACAGAGCCGAAAGGGTTGATAGAATTGATGGGTTACCTTCAGCTTGCCATGTATATGACAACCATGCACTATTAAATGTGTTAATGTGAAGATATTAAACGGCGGTTAACCGAAGTATAACCTGATATTTTATCCTAAATATTATTTAAGACCTAAAAGAGCGGCGTTATTTGATGAAATCACGAGCAATTATCAAAACTTCGGTAGCCAAATGATTACCAGGAATTATTCTTAAACCATTGATATATACCTACAAATGAGACAATAAATGATGGATTACCAAAGGCTTTCCTAAGGATTACCATAGGATTACCAAGGGTTAGGGTTAGGGTTAGGGTTTGGTAGGGTTAGGGTAGGGAGAATATGCGAAAAGTGTCGCAGCCAAAGTGTCGCAGCCGAGGCTTAGGGTTAGGGTTAGGGTTAAGGGTTAGGGTTAGGGTTAGGTTAGGGTTAGGGGTAGGGTTAGGGTTAGGGTATATGGGCGAAACGAGGTTGGGCACATATGCCCAAATAGGGTTAGGGTTAGGGGTTCGGGTTAGGGTTAGGGGTTAGGGTTAGGGTTAGGGTAAGGGGTTGAAACGAGGTTTGTCCAAGAATTTTGTCCAAAGCTCCGCCCACTTTATCACGTGACTTCGTTTTATCATAATCGCGTTGCATATGTATCGTGTTAAAATACCAGTACTTGTTTCACTTTGGATACAGAATGCTTATTAAGTGTTGGATGCTTTTCTTGTTATTCAAGTATGTTTGATTAATTTATCTTCGTATTTTAATCGCGAATAGTCGTTTTTGTCGTTAAATAATTTTAAAGGTGTCCCGTAGAAGAAAAAAAACACAGCCATTATTTGCTTTCTTTCCTCCTTGTTTTCCCCGAAGGTACTCCGTTTTCCTGCCACTTGTCTGTATGGATTTGTTTCTGTTTCTGTCTGAATTTATCTTGGTACTTAGAAGTTATCTGTGTATGTCACGGGGGTGGAAAAAGAACATGGCTCGACCGGGGTTAGGGTTAGGGTTAGGGTATAGGACAGATGGCGAAATGCGGGATGAGAGATGCGGAGCTCCGCCCACAACTTATACGTCATAATGCGGAGTGGTCTCTGATTGGTTCAAAATGACATGTGATTTATTTTATGTCACTGGCACTGCAGACAATGTATAAATATAACGTTACTGTCTTGCCCTTTCAATTGCGCTTTGGATTGTGTTGATGGCACATTTGTTTAAATGGATTTTATGTGTGCCAATTGCAATTAGGAATTTTATGTAAGTTGTTTCATTAGTTACTTGTTTTCTTTGTATTTATTTAAATATAGTAGATTATATTGAATAAAAATACGATGAAAATATTTATTGAAGCTGCATGGCTAAGGAAAAAATGCAGAGACTTCTTTTGCACGAGCCAGTAGATGAACGTGTTTACCTTACGTTTACCATTAATATGACACAGATACACCTTCAAATTGCGTCATAAGTTATAGATTACCAGAGGATTACCAAATGATTAACTTAATTTTGACGCAGATGATCTATGGATCATCCGAAAAGGGTAATAGAGCTGATGGATTACCAAAGGATTAGCTTAACTTGGAAGCAGATGATCTATGGAAGAGCCGAAAGTGGTGCTGGAACCGATGAATTACCTTCACATATAGAATAATTGATCGGTTACCAAATGATTACCAGGAATTATTCTTAAACCATTGATATATACCTAAAAATGAGGCAATAAGTGATGGATTACCTAAGGATCACCAAAGGATTACCTAAGGATTACCAAAGGATTGCCAAACTTGACACATGGGAACTACGGAAGAGCCAAAAGTGATGATAGAATGGATGGATTACCATCAGCTTACCATTTATAAGACAAACATACACTTTTAAATGTGCTAATGTGAAGAAACAAATGGGGGCTTACCGAAGCCTAACCGGATACTTTAGCCCAAACTATTGTTAAAGACCTAACAGAGAGGCGTTATGCGATGCACTAACAAACAATTATCAAAACTTCGACATAGGTAAACTATGAAACAGCCGAAAAGTACGATAAAAGTAAAGAATTACCAAAGGATAACGATAACCATGCAGCATACAAATATTTTTATTTGCAAACGGTATGGCATACATGGCGGATTGCCAAAGATAACCAGATATTTAACCTAAAACCGGAACTTAGGACATACAGATTACCAGAGGATTACCATTAATTCGACAAAGATAAGCTACGAAACAGCCGAAAGTGCTGATATAATTAATAGGTTACCTTTCGTTTTACCATAAATATGACACAGATACACCTTCAAAAAGGGGTCATAAGTTATAGATTACCAGAGGTTTACCCAAAGATTACCTACATTTCGACGCAGGTGATTTATGGTACATCCGAAAGGGGTAATAGAACTGATGGATTACCAAAGGATTAACTAAATTTGGAAGCAAATGATCTATGGAAAAGCCGAAAGTGATGCTAGAACTGATGGATTACCTTCATATATAGAATAATTGGTCGGTAACAATATGATAACCAGGAATTATTCTTAAAACATTGAAATAAACCGAATGGAACCGTAAGTAATGGATTACCTACGGTAAAGTATGACAAAAGTGATGAATAACCAAATGTTAACGAAGGGCATGAAACAAATACAGTATTACATATGCAATCGGGATGGATAAATTGGCGGATTACCAAGGATCAGCAGCTATTGTACTCAAAACCAGAACTGAAAACATACAAATAATTTCAGATTACAATTAATTCGTCACAAATAACCTATGAAACAGGCGAAAGTGATTCTATAATTCATGGGTTACCTTAAGTGTACCATATATATGGCAAAGTTACACCTTTAAATGGGACCAAAAGTGATGGATTACTAAAGGAACGTCCTACCTTTTGAAGCAGATGATCTATGGAAAAACTGAAAGTGATGCTAGAACTGCTTGTTTACCTTCATAGAGAGAATAATTGGTGGATTACCAAATGATAACCAGGAATTATTCTTGAACCATTGATATATACCTGCGAACAAGTGATGGATTACATAAGGATTACCAAAAGATTACCTTAGGATTACCAAAGATTACCAAACTTTTGATACATTGGAACTACGGAAGAGCCGAAAATGATGAAAGAATTGATAGGTGAACTTCTATTTACCATAAAAATGACACAGATACACCTTCAAATTAGGTCATAAGCCGAAAGTAATGCTAGAACTGATGGATTACCATCATATATATAATAGTTGGTCGGTAACCAAATGATAACCAGTAATTATTCTTGACCATTGATATGTACCTACAAATGGGACCATAAGTGATGGATTACCTAATGATTATCAAACGATTACCTAAGGATTACCAGACACATTGGAACTACGACAGAGCCGAAAGGGTTGATAGAATTGATGGGTTACCTTCAGCTTGCCATGTATATGACAACCATGCACTATTAAATGTGTTAATGTGAAGATATTAAACGGCGGTTAACCGAAGTATAACCTGATATTTTATCCTAAATATTATTTAAGACCTAAAAGAGCGGCGTTATTTGATGAAATCACGAGCAATTATCAAAACTTCGGTAGCCAAATGATTACCAGGAATTATTCTTAAACCATTGATATATACCTACAAATGAGACAATAAATGATGGATTACCAAAGGCTTTCCTAAGGATTACCATAGGATTACCAAGGGTTAGGGTTAGGGTTAGGGTTTGGTAGGGTTAGGGTAGGGAGAATATGCGAAAAGTGTCGCAGCCAAAGTGTCGCAGCCGAGGCTTAGGGTTAGGGTTAGGGTTAAGGGTTAGGGTTAGGGTTAGGTTAGGGTTAGGGGTAGGGTTAGGGTTAGGGTATATGGGCGAAACGAGGTTGGGCACATATGCCCAAATAGGGTTAGGGTTAGGGGTTCGGGTTAGGGTTAGGGGTTAGGGTTAGGGTTAGGGTAAGGGGTTGAAACGAGGTTTGTCCAAGAATTTTGTCCAAAGCTCCGCCCACTTTATCACGTGACTTCGTTTTATCATAATCGCGTTGCATATGTATCGTGTTAAAATACCAGTACTTGTTTCACTTTGGATACAGAATGCTTATTAAGTGTTGGATGCTTTTCTTGTTATTCAAGTATGTTTGATTAATTTATCTTCGTATTTTAATCGCGAATAGTCGTTTTTGTCGTTAAATAATTTTAAAGGTGTCCCGTAGAAGAAAAAAAACACAGCCATTATTTGCTTTCTTTCCTCCTTGTTTTCCCCGAAGGTACTCCGTTTTCCTGCCACTTGTCTGTATGGATTTGTTTCTGTTTCTGTCTGAATTTATCTTGGTACTTAGAAGTTATCTGTGTATGTCACGGGGGTGGAAAAAGAACATGGCTCGACCGGGGTTAGGGTTAGGGTTAGGGTATAGGACAGATGGCGAAATGCGGGATGAGAGATGCGGAGCTCCGCCCACAACTTATACGTCATAATGCGGAGTGGTCTCTGATTGGTTCAAAATGACATGTGATTTATTTTATGTCACTGGCACTGCAGACAATGTATAAATATAACGTTACTGTCTTGCCCTTTCAATTGCGCTTTGGATTGTGTTGATGGCACATTTGTTTAAATGGATTTTATGTGTGCCAATTGCAATTAGGAATTTTATGTAAGTTGTTTCATTAGTTACTTGTTTTCTTTGTATTTATTTAAATATAGTAGATTATATTGAATAAAAATACGATGAAAATATTTATTGAAGCTGCATGGCTAAGGAAAAAATGCAGAGACTTCTTTTGCACGAGCCAGTAGATGAACGTGTTTACCTTACGTTTACCATTAATATGACACAGATACACCTTCAAATTGCGTCATAAGTTATAGATTACCAGAGGATTACCAAATGATTAACTTAATTTTGACGCAGATGATCTATGGATCATCCGAAAAGGGTAATAGAGCTGATGGATTACCAAAGGATTAGCTTAACTTGGAAGCAGATGATCTATGGAAGAGCCGAAAGTGGTGCTGGAACCGATGAATTACCTTCACATATAGAATAATTGATCGGTTACCAAATGATTACCAGGAATTATTCTTAAACCATTGATATATACCTAAAAATGAGGCAATAAGTGATGGATTACCTAAGGATCACCAAAGGATTACCTAAGGATTACCAAAGGATTGCCAAACTTGACACATGGGAACTACGGAAGAGCCAAAAGTGATGATAGAATGGATGGATTACCATCAGCTTACCATTTATAAGACAAACATACACTTTTAAATGTGCTAATGTGAAGAAACAAATGGGGGCTTACCGAAGCCTAACCGGATACTTTAGCCCAAACTATTGTTAAAGACCTAACAGAGAGGCGTTATGCGATGCACTAACAAACAATTATCAAAACTTCGACATAGGTAAACTATGAAACAGCCGAAAAGTACGATAAAAGTAAAGAATTACCAAAGGATAACGATAACCATGCAGCATACAAATATTTTTATTTGCAAACGGTATGGCATACATGGCGGATTGCCAAAGATAACCAGATATTTAACCTAAAACCGGAACTTAGGACATACAGATTACCAGAGGATTACCATTAATTCGACAAAGATAAGCTACGAAACAGCCGAAAGTGCTGATATAATTAATAGGTTACCTTTCGTTTTACCATAAATATGACACAGATACACCTTCAAAAAGGGGTCATAAGTTATAGATTACCAGAGGTTTACCCAAAGATTACCTACATTTCGACGCAGGTGATTTATGGTACATCCGAAAGGGGTAATAGAACTGATGGATTACCAAAGGATTAACTAAATTTGGAAGCAAATGATCTATGGAAAAGCCGAAAGTGATGCTAGAACTGATGGATTACCTTCATATATAGAATAATTGGTCGGTAACAATATGATAACCAGGAATTATTCTTAAAACATTGAAATAAACCGAATGGAACCGTAAGTAATGGATTACCTACGGTAAAGTATGACAAAAGTGATGAATAACCAAATGTTAACGAAGGGCATGAAACAAATACAGTATTACATATGCAATCGGGATGGATAAATTGGCGGATTACCAAGGATCAGCAGCTATTGTACTCAAAACCAGAACTGAAAACATACAAATAATTTCAGATTACAATTAATTCGTCACAAATAACCTATGAAACAGGCGAAAGTGATTCTATAATTCATGGGTTACCTTAAGTGTACCATATATATGGCAAAGTTACACCTTTAAATGGGACCAAAAGTGATGGATTACTAAAGGAACGTCCTACCTTTTGAAGCAGATGATCTATGGAAAAACTGAAAGTGATGCTAGAACTGCTTGTTTACCTTCATAGAGAGAATAATTGGTGGATTACCAAATGATAACCAGGAATTATTCTTGAACCATTGATATATACCTGCGAACAAGTGATGGATTACATAAGGATTACCAAAAGATTACCTTAGGATTACCAAAGATTACCAAACTTTTGATACATTGGAACTACGGAAGAGCCGAAAATGATGAAAGAATTGATAGGTGAACTTCTATTTACCATAAAAATGACACAGATACACCTTCAAATTAGGTCATAAGCCGAAAGTAATGCTAGAACTGATGGATTACCATCATATATATAATAGTTGGTCGGTAACCAAATGATAACCAGTAATTATTCTTGACCATTGATATGTACCTACAAATGGGACCATAAGTGATGGATTACCTAATGATTATCAAACGATTACCTAAGGATTACCAGACACATTGGAACTACGACAGAGCCGAAAGGGTTGATAGAATTGATGGGTTACCTTCAGCTTGCCATGTATATGACAACCATGCACTATTAAATGTGTTAATGTGAAGATATTAAACGGCGGTTAACCGAAGTATAACCTGATATTTTATCCTAAATATTATTTAAGACCTAAAAGAGCGGCGTTATTTGATGAAATCACGAGCAATTATCAAAACTTCGGTAGCCAAATGATTACCAGGAATTATTCTTAAACCATTGATATATACCTACAAATGAGACAATAAATGATGGATTACCAAAGGCTTTCCTAAGGATTACCATAGGATTACCAAGGGTTAGGGTTAGGGTTAGGGTTTGGTAGGGTTAGGGTAGGGAGAATATGCGAAAAGTGTCGCAGCCAAAGTGTCGCAGCCGAGGCTTAGGGTTAGGGTTAGGGTTAAGGGTTAGGGTTAGGGTTAGGTTAGGGTTAGGGGTAGGGTTAGGGTTAGGGTATATGGGCGAAACGAGGTTGGGCACATATGCCCAAATAGGGTTAGGGTTAGGGGTTCGGGTTAGGGTTAGGGGTTAGGGTTAGGGTTAGGGTAAGGGGTTGAAACGAGGTTTGTCCAAGAATTTTGTCCAAAGCTCCGCCCACTTTATCACGTGACTTCGTTTTATCATAATCGCGTTGCATATGTATCGTGTTAAAATACCAGTACTTGTTTCACTTTGGATACAGAATGCTTATTAAGTGTTGGATGCTTTTCTTGTTATTCAAGTATGTTTGATTAATTTATCTTCGTATTTTAATCGCGAATAGTCGTTTTTGTCGTTAAATAATTTTAAAGGTGTCCCGTAGAAGAAAAAAAACACAGCCATTATTTGCTTTCTTTCCTCCTTGTTTTCCCCGAAGGTACTCCGTTTTCCTGCCACTTGTCTGTATGGATTTGTTTCTGTTTCTGTCTGAATTTATCTTGGTACTTAGAAGTTATCTGTGTATGTCACGGGGGTGGAAAAAGAACATGGCTCGACCGGGGTTAGGGTTAGGGTTAGGGTATAGGACAGATGGCGAAATGCGGGATGAGAGATGCGGAGCTCCGCCCACAACTTATACGTCATAATGCGGAGTGGTCTCTGATTGGTTCAAAATGACATGTGATTTATTTTATGTCACTGGCACTGCAGACAATGTATAAATATAACGTTACTGTCTTGCCCTTTCAATTGCGCTTTGGATTGTGTTGATGGCACATTTGTTTAAATGGATTTTATGTGTGCCAATTGCAATTAGGAATTTTATGTAAGTTGTTTCATTAGTTACTTGTTTTCTTTGTATTTATTTAAATATAGTAGATTATATTGAATAAAAATACGATGAAAATATTTATTGAAGCTGCATGGCTAAGGAAAAAATGCAGAGACTTCTTTTGCACGAGCCAGTAGATGAACGTGTTTACCTTACGTTTACCATTAATATGACACAGATACACCTTCAAATTGCGTCATAAGTTATAGATTACCAGAGGATTACCAAATGATTAACTTAATTTTGACGCAGATGATCTATGGATCATCCGAAAAGGGTAATAGAGCTGATGGATTACCAAAGGATTAGCTTAACTTGGAAGCAGATGATCTATGGAAGAGCCGAAAGTGGTGCTGGAACCGATGAATTACCTTCACATATAGAATAATTGATCGGTTACCAAATGATTACCAGGAATTATTCTTAAACCATTGATATATACCTAAAAATGAGGCAATAAGTGATGGATTACCTAAGGATCACCAAAGGATTACCTAAGGATTACCAAAGGATTGCCAAACTTGACACATGGGAACTACGGAAGAGCCAAAAGTGATGATAGAATGGATGGATTACCATCAGCTTACCATTTATAAGACAAACATACACTTTTAAATGTGCTAATGTGAAGAAACAAATGGGGGCTTACCGAAGCCTAACCGGATACTTTAGCCCAAACTATTGTTAAAGACCTAACAGAGAGGCGTTATGCGATGCACTAACAAACAATTATCAAAACTTCGACATAGGTAAACTATGAAACAGCCGAAAAGTACGATAAAAGTAAAGAATTACCAAAGGATAACGATAACCATGCAGCATACAAATATTTTTATTTGCAAACGGTATGGCATACATGGCGGATTGCCAAAGATAACCAGATATTTAACCTAAAACCGGAACTTAGGACATACAGATTACCAGAGGATTACCATTAATTCGACAAAGATAAGCTACGAAACAGCCGAAAGTGCTGATATAATTAATAGGTTACCTTTCGTTTTACCATAAATATGACACAGATACACCTTCAAAAAGGGGTCATAAGTTATAGATTACCAGAGGTTTACCCAAAGATTACCTACATTTCGACGCAGGTGATTTATGGTACATCCGAAAGGGGTAATAGAACTGATGGATTACCAAAGGATTAACTAAATTTGGAAGCAAATGATCTATGGAAAAGCCGAAAGTGATGCTAGAACTGATGGATTACCTTCATATATAGAATAATTGGTCGGTAACAATATGATAACCAGGAATTATTCTTAAAACATTGAAATAAACCGAATGGAACCGTAAGTAATGGATTACCTACGGTAAAGTATGACAAAAGTGATGAATAACCAAATGTTAACGAAGGGCATGAAACAAATACAGTATTACATATGCAATCGGGATGGATAAATTGGCGGATTACCAAGGATCAGCAGCTATTGTACTCAAAACCAGAACTGAAAACATACAAATAATTTCAGATTACAATTAATTCGTCACAAATAACCTATGAAACAGGCGAAAGTGATTCTATAATTCATGGGTTACCTTAAGTGTACCATATATATGGCAAAGTTACACCTTTAAATGGGACCAAAAGTGATGGATTACTAAAGGAACGTCCTACCTTTTGAAGCAGATGATCTATGGAAAAACTGAAAGTGATGCTAGAACTGCTTGTTTACCTTCATAGAGAGAATAATTGGTGGATTACCAAATGATAACCAGGAATTATTCTTGAACCATTGATATATACCTGCGAACAAGTGATGGATTACATAAGGATTACCAAAAGATTACCTTAGGATTACCAAAGATTACCAAACTTTTGATACATTGGAACTACGGAAGAGCCGAAAATGATGAAAGAATTGATAGGTGAACTTCTATTTACCATAAAAATGACACAGATACACCTTCAAATTAGGTCATAAGCCGAAAGTAATGCTAGAACTGATGGATTACCATCATATATATAATAGTTGGTCGGTAACCAAATGATAACCAGTAATTATTCTTGACCATTGATATGTACCTACAAATGGGACCATAAGTGATGGATTACCTAATGATTATCAAACGATTACCTAAGGATTACCAGACACATTGGAACTACGACAGAGCCGAAAGGGTTGATAGAATTGATGGGTTACCTTCAGCTTGCCATGTATATGACAACCATGCACTATTAAATGTGTTAATGTGAAGATATTAAACGGCGGTTAACCGAAGTATAACCTGATATTTTATCCTAAATATTATTTAAGACCTAAAAGAGCGGCGTTATTTGATGAAATCACGAGCAATTATCAAAACTTCGGTAGCCAAATGATTACCAGGAATTATTCTTAAACCATTGATATATACCTACAAATGAGACAATAAATGATGGATTACCAAAGGCTTTCCTAAGGATTACCATAGGATTACCAAGGGTTAGGGTTAGGGTTAGGGTTTGGTAGGGTTAGGGTAGGGAGAATATGCGAAAAGTGTCGCAGCCAAAGTGTCGCAGCCGAGGCTTAGGGTTAGGGTTAGGGTTAAGGGTTAGGGTTAGGGTTAGGTTAGGGTTAGGGGTAGGGTTAGGGTTAGGGTATATGGGCGAAACGAGGTTGGGCACATATGCCCAAATAGGGTTAGGGTTAGGGGTTCGGGTTAGGGTTAGGGGTTAGGGTTAGGGTTAGGGTAAGGGGTTGAAACGAGGTTTGTCCAAGAATTTTGTCCAAAGCTCCGCCCACTTTATCACGTGACTTCGTTTTATCATAATCGCGTTGCATATGTATCGTGTTAAAATACCAGTACTTGTTTCACTTTGGATACAGAATGCTTATTAAGTGTTGGATGCTTTTCTTGTTATTCAAGTATGTTTGATTAATTTATCTTCGTATTTTAATCGCGAATAGTCGTTTTTGTCGTTAAATAATTTTAAAGGTGTCCCGTAGAAGAAAAAAAACACAGCCATTATTTGCTTTCTTTCCTCCTTGTTTTCCCCGAAGGTACTCCGTTTTCCTGCCACTTGTCTGTATGGATTTGTTTCTGTTTCTGTCTGAATTTATCTTGGTACTTAGAAGTTATCTGTGTATGTCACGGGGGTGGAAAAAGAACATGGCTCGACCGGGGTTAGGGTTAGGGTTAGGGTATAGGACAGATGGCGAAATGCGGGATGAGAGATGCGGAGCTCCGCCCACAACTTATACGTCATAATGCGGAGTGGTCTCTGATTGGTTCAAAATGACATGTGATTTATTTTATGTCACTGGCACTGCAGACAATGTATAAATATAACGTTACTGTCTTGCCCTTTCAATTGCGCTTTGGATTGTGTTGATGGCACATTTGTTTAAATGGATTTTATGTGTGCCAATTGCAATTAGGAATTTTATGTAAGTTGTTTCATTAGTTACTTGTTTTCTTTGTATTTATTTAAATATAGTAGATTATATTGAATAAAAATACGATGAAAATATTTATTGAAGCTGCATGGCTAAGGAAAAAATGCAGAGACTTCTTTTGCACGAGCCAGTAGATGAACGTGTTTACCTTACGTTTACCATTAATATGACACAGATACACCTTCAAATTGCGTCATAAGTTATAGATTACCAGAGGATTACCAAATGATTAACTTAATTTTGACGCAGATGATCTATGGATCATCCGAAAAGGGTAATAGAGCTGATGGATTACCAAAGGATTAGCTTAACTTGGAAGCAGATGATCTATGGAAGAGCCGAAAGTGGTGCTGGAACCGATGAATTACCTTCACATATAGAATAATTGATCGGTTACCAAATGATTACCAGGAATTATTCTTAAACCATTGATATATACCTAAAAATGAGGCAATAAGTGATGGATTACCTAAGGATCACCAAAGGATTACCTAAGGATTACCAAAGGATTGCCAAACTTGACACATGGGAACTACGGAAGAGCCAAAAGTGATGATAGAATGGATGGATTACCATCAGCTTACCATTTATAAGACAAACATACACTTTTAAATGTGCTAATGTGAAGAAACAAATGGGGGCTTACCGAAGCCTAACCGGATACTTTAGCCCAAACTATTGTTAAAGACCTAACAGAGAGGCGTTATGCGATGCACTAACAAACAATTATCAAAACTTCGACATAGGTAAACTATGAAACAGCCGAAAAGTACGATAAAAGTAAAGAATTACCAAAGGATAACGATAACCATGCAGCATACAAATATTTTTATTTGCAAACGGTATGGCATACATGGCGGATTGCCAAAGATAACCAGATATTTAACCTAAAACCGGAACTTAGGACATACAGATTACCAGAGGATTACCATTAATTCGACAAAGATAAGCTACGAAACAGCCGAAAGTGCTGATATAATTAATAGGTTACCTTTCGTTTTACCATAAATATGACACAGATACACCTTCAAAAAGGGGTCATAAGTTATAGATTACCAGAGGTTTACCCAAAGATTACCTACATTTCGACGCAGGTGATTTATGGTACATCCGAAAGGGGTAATAGAACTGATGGATTACCAAAGGATTAACTAAATTTGGAAGCAAATGATCTATGGAAAAGCCGAAAGTGATGCTAGAACTGATGGATTACCTTCATATATAGAATAATTGGTCGGTAACAATATGATAACCAGGAATTATTCTTAAAACATTGAAATAAACCGAATGGAACCGTAAGTAATGGATTACCTACGGTAAAGTATGACAAAAGTGATGAATAACCAAATGTTAACGAAGGGCATGAAACAAATACAGTATTACATATGCAATCGGGATGGATAAATTGGCGGATTACCAAGGATCAGCAGCTATTGTACTCAAAACCAGAACTGAAAACATACAAATAATTTCAGATTACAATTAATTCGTCACAAATAACCTATGAAACAGGCGAAAGTGATTCTATAATTCATGGGTTACCTTAAGTGTACCATATATATGGCAAAGTTACACCTTTAAATGGGACCAAAAGTGATGGATTACTAAAGGAACGTCCTACCTTTTGAAGCAGATGATCTATGGAAAAACTGAAAGTGATGCTAGAACTGCTTGTTTACCTTCATAGAGAGAATAATTGGTGGATTACCAAATGATAACCAGGAATTATTCTTGAACCATTGATATATACCTGCGAACAAGTGATGGATTACATAAGGATTACCAAAAGATTACCTTAGGATTACCAAAGATTACCAAACTTTTGATACATTGGAACTACGGAAGAGCCGAAAATGATGAAAGAATTGATAGGTGAACTTCTATTTACCATAAAAATGACACAGATACACCTTCAAATTAGGTCATAAGCCGAAAGTAATGCTAGAACTGATGGATTACCATCATATATATAATAGTTGGTCGGTAACCAAATGATAACCAGTAATTATTCTTGACCATTGATATGTACCTACAAATGGGACCATAAGTGATGGATTACCTAATGATTATCAAACGATTACCTAAGGATTACCAGACACATTGGAACTACGACAGAGCCGAAAGGGTTGATAGAATTGATGGGTTACCTTCAGCTTGCCATGTATATGACAACCATGCACTATTAAATGTGTTAATGTGAAGATATTAAACGGCGGTTAACCGAAGTATAACCTGATATTTTATCCTAAATATTATTTAAGACCTAAAAGAGCGGCGTTATTTGATGAAATCACGAGCAATTATCAAAACTTCGGTAGCCAAATGATTACCAGGAATTATTCTTAAACCATTGATATATACCTACAAATGAGACAATAAATGATGGATTACCAAAGGCTTTCCTAAGGATTACCATAGGATTACCAAGGGTTAGGGTTAGGGTTAGGGTTTGGTAGGGTTAGGGTAGGGAGAATATGCGAAAAGTGTCGCAGCCAAAGTGTCGCAGCCGAGGCTTAGGGTTAGGGTTAGGGTTAAGGGTTAGGGTTAGGGTTAGGTTAGGGTTAGGGGTAGGGTTAGGGTTAGGGTATATGGGCGAAACGAGGTTGGGCACATATGCCCAAATAGGGTTAGGGTTAGGGGTTCGGGTTAGGGTTAGGGGTTAGGGTTAGGGTTAGGGTAAGGGGTTGAAACGAGGTTTGTCCAAGAATTTTGTCCAAAGCTCCGCCCACTTTATCACGTGACTTCGTTTTATCATAATCGCGTTGCATATGTATCGTGTTAAAATACCAGTACTTGTTTCACTTTGGATACAGAATGCTTATTAAGTGTTGGATGCTTTTCTTGTTATTCAAGTATGTTTGATTAATTTATCTTCGTATTTTAATCGCGAATAGTCGTTTTTGTCGTTAAATAATTTTAAAGGTGTCCCGTAGAAGAAAAAAAACACAGCCATTATTTGCTTTCTTTCCTCCTTGTTTTCCCCGAAGGTACTCCGTTTTCCTGCCACTTGTCTGTATGGATTTGTTTCTGTTTCTGTCTGAATTTATCTTGGTACTTAGAAGTTATCTGTGTATGTCACGGGGGTGGAAAAAGAACATGGCTCGACCGGGGTTAGGGTTAGGGTTAGGGTATAGGACAGATGGCGAAATGCGGGATGAGAGATGCGGAGCTCCGCCCACAACTTATACGTCATAATGCGGAGTGGTCTCTGATTGGTTCAAAATGACATGTGATTTATTTTATGTCACTGGCACTGCAGACAATGTATAAATATAACGTTACTGTCTTGCCCTTTCAATTGCGCTTTGGATTGTGTTGATGGCACATTTGTTTAAATGGATTTTATGTGTGCCAATTGCAATTAGGAATTTTATGTAAGTTGTTTCATTAGTTACTTGTTTTCTTTGTATTTATTTAAATATAGTAGATTATATTGAATAAAAATACGATGAAAATATTTATTGAAGCTGCATGGCTAAGGAAAAAATGCAGAGACTTCTTTTGCACGAGCCAGTAGATGAACGTGTTTACCTTACGTTTACCATTAATATGACACAGATACACCTTCAAATTGCGTCATAAGTTATAGATTACCAGAGGATTACCAAATGATTAACTTAATTTTGACGCAGATGATCTATGGATCATCCGAAAAGGGTAATAGAGCTGATGGATTACCAAAGGATTAGCTTAACTTGGAAGCAGATGATCTATGGAAGAGCCGAAAGTGGTGCTGGAACCGATGAATTACCTTCACATATAGAATAATTGATCGGTTACCAAATGATTACCAGGAATTATTCTTAAACCATTGATATATACCTAAAAATGAGGCAATAAGTGATGGATTACCTAAGGATCAC
>OY757021.1:126435840-126665840 GCA_963580285.1 Lucinisca nassula
TGTAACAGTGAACCAAAGAAAATTAAGATTAACTAGAATTTGTTTTTTTTTCTACAAAAACACAGATGTCTCCCCCTTTTTGACCTCTAAGTATGACCTTGACATTGGTGGTCTTGACTTGGATCTTGTGTGCAACACACCATCTAATGAAGATGAACATTTCTGCAAAGTAACTTTAAAAAAGTTTGCAGAGAAATAAGAAAGTTACTGACCGTTTGTTTTTTGTTTGATTTTAGGTTTAACGTCCCCGATAACACTGTAAAGGTCATTTTGGAGACGTTGCTTCCAATTTTGTGGGACTTTCACCCGACATTGAGAGGACATGACATCTCAAGCCCTGCCGCCCAATGAAACCAACAGGGTTTATAAGCATAGACGGACCGACTCGCACCACATTGCCTTGGCAGGCTTAGATCCTCTAAGAGGTTTACCAGTACTTATGTGTGGGTCGGTTTCAGCTCTGAGTGGAAGCATCATGCAGCCCATCTATTTCTTCAAGCCCCGATGGCCGGGTGCGATATCAGAAAAGATGGAACAGAAAATATGACTGAAACAGCGAACCAAAGAAAATTAAGCTTAATTAAAATCAGACTTGATACATATGATTATCCCGGACTGAACAAATTATTTGTCTAAATCGCGATGGATATAAGGGCGAGGATTGTGGCCATGTAAAATTGATTTAAGCACCCCAGTGGAATTTGTTTTACTGACCGTTCCAAGGCGGTCTTTCTGTCATGGTTTATTTTTGTTATGGTTTGTCTTTGAGTGTGTATATCTCTTATATAATTTTGGTTTGGATAGCCAATTGACCATTTTGTGTGAAAGATCCTTAAAGGCATTTATTCTGTAACAGTAAAACACACCGTGTGTCCATAATTGTTTTATTGCCCCCTGTGATATACTGACTATAGCAGATCAAAGGCGGCCCTTAATAGGGTGATTAGTAGCTCTTGTTGAATCCCCTGACTGAGACACTTAAGGGAAAATCAATAATGTACACCAGTCAACAGTAAGTAATTTATTGATTTTCCCCAAGGCGGCCCCTTACCTGTTGAAGACAGAGGACTTCTCTCCAGTGAGCACTGAGGGCTACATAATATTATGTAATGAAATGATAGTCCTCAATAATCAAGAATAAATGCCTTTAAATAATGATATTTTTGATATAAGAGTTTGTTTTCAGTTATGAGAATTTGTTTTCGGTTGTTTCCGGTAAAAGTCTGTCTCCTGTTTTCCCAAATACCATTCTTATTAGACAGACAGGAAACTTGGGCATATTATCAGTTAACATATTTAATTATGTATATGTCTAAAACTACAATAATCATAATATACTTGTTGATATAATTTGTTTCGGTTAGGAGAATTTGTTTTCGCTTATTTCCGGTAAAAGTTTGTTTTCGGTTTTCCCAAATACCCTAATAGACATTTTTCACGAAGACCGAATTAGGACTTCGAAGATCGAGAACGGAGTTTACACGCTGGGATGTTCTCAACAATACCTTTAAGTATAAGTTATCTGTAATAAAAGGCGTATCTAGCAAAACGAGGAAAGCAATGTATTTTGCCCTAACTGACAGTTTTGAATTCACACGAGACCAAGTCACCAGATACTTGCCTAAGGCGCAGTCTCCAGAGAACTGACCAGTGGCAAAGTTTCCACTGGACTCAACTTAAGCCTCACCAACTAGTCCTGAGGTGAATATCCAGACTCCTTATCGAGTAGAAGACTCCGGGGAAGTGACAAAAAGCGGGGTCTGCAGGGAAGTATTATAAGGCGTAGTCCGCGGGGGAACGCCCTCAGGCGAAGTCTCTAGGGAACTCCATTACGAAAACACGCTTTTTAAATACACTGCAAATGTTACCAGCGAAAAATGATGTTTATTCAGATGAAAAATTGTTTTAATTTTCTTATTTCTGCTCAAAATATAGATTGTGGGTACACGTTAGAACCGCCTCTAGGTACTAACTACCTCTAGGGGGTTCTAACGAGTGCCCACAACCTATATTTTAGCGCAGAAATAAGAAAATTAAGGTTTACCCCTGTAAACCCCAGCTTTACTTTATAAAAGTGGTGTTCAATGGGTTCAAATTTATACAGGCAAGTTTTTCGTGAGGTCACATGGGCGAGGGCTCCCTGGAATTTTTGTTTAAATTTAGATTTAATGTCCCCATTAACACTATTTCATTCATTTTGAGATTTAACTTCCTTTTTTTGGAATTTTTATCCGACAGTGAGATGAAATGACATCTCAAGTCCTGTCGTAGGGCTTATATGAATTGAGCGGTCCGACTCGCACCACTTTGTCTGCAGGACCTGTGTGCTAAGCGGTTTACCAGTATTCACGTGCCGTCAGTTTCACGTCTGCGCGGAAGCACCATGCAGCCGAATCTATTTCCGACGGGCGGGACCTATTCTCCAGGGAACTCACATAAGGTGAAGTCTCGATGTAAGACGAATGTATCTCCGGAACACGCATAAGCAAGGTCTGAAAGCAATGCACATAAGACATTTATTTATTTATCTATCTTTTTTTTTTTTTTTTTTTTTTTTTTCATTTTTACGTCCCTTACAAGATTATTTCACTCAGGTCGAGCCGATCGTTTAAGTTTAAAGAAAACCGACGTACTCGGGGAGAAAATAACCTGACCTTCCGTTAGCGTCAGACATGTGACCTTAGCGAGGTTCGAATCAACAGCGGTGAGAGGCCTAATGATAAAACTGACAGCAAGCAAATCCTGCAGGCATCTTATCTGGGACGAAGTCTCTAGGGACCTCAAATGAGCGAGGTATGTATAGGGTACTTTTATTTTGCGAGATCTCCTGCGAATCCAGCTGAAAAAGTAGCATCAGCATCGGAAGTTACGTGAAAGGAAGTTGCTTTGGAATTCACCTAAGTTTTGTTTGTTTGTTTGTTTGTTTGAGTTGAGGTTTAACGTCCCCGTCAACATTGTAAAGGTCTTTTTTGAGACGTTGCTTCCAACTTTGTGTGACTTTTACGCCAAATTGAGATGAAGTGACATCTCAAGCCCTGCCGCCCAATGAAACGAATAGGGTTAATAAGCATAGACGGGTCCGACTCGCACCGTTTTGCCTGGACAGGCTTAGATCCTTTAAGCGGTTTACCGGTACTCGTGTGTGGGTCGGATTCAGCTCTGCGTGGAAGCAGCATGCAGCCCATCTATTTCTTCAAGCCCCGATGGGCGGGGACCGAATTCACCTAAGTAGAATCTCAAGGTTACGCATCTTGTTACGAGCCAGGCAGCCCCCAATTTCTGTTACGAGCCAGGTGTAGCAGAAATATAAAGCAAACAAGCCTTTTGGGAAAAAAAATCCAGTTCTTTTTATACACTCGCAGAATTCTGTGGAACATTCCAGAGGGCTGTGGAATAAGATTAGGTAATATTCTAAAAAATAATGAAAACCCGAACTTTCTGGATGATGCCATACTCTTTCCTCTTGTCAACAAGTTATTTTCCAACTGAAATTAGTCTGTGACTCATTTTTTTCAGATTGTTCTTTAATGAGTAGGTAATTTATCTCACTTGAATTCGCCAGGGAACTGAAATAAGGCAGAATCTGAAGAGAACTCGCCTGAACGATTTACAATGGAACTCACCTGATTCGAAAACAAACAAAAATGAACCTGGGTCTCTTTGACCTATTATTCGTTTGTTTCAGTTATGCTGACTCAACAATAAAACCACTCTGTTACAACAAAATAAAGAGCCCCCGCCCATAGGGGCTTGAAGAAATATATGGGCTGCATGATGCTTCCACGCAGAGCTGAATCCGGCCCGCACACTAGTACTGGTAAACCGCTTAGAGGATCTAAGCCTGTCCAGGAACCGCGGTGTGAGGCGGACCGTCCATGCTAATAAACCCTATTGGTTTCATTGGGCGACAGGGCTTGAGATGTCATTTCATCTCAATGTCGGGTAAAAGTCCCACAAAATTGGAAGCAACGTCTCCAAAATGACCTTTACAGTGTTGACGGGGACGTTAAACCTCAAATCAAACAAACAAACAAACAAATACAACAAAATAAACAAAAATTGAGAGAAAAAAAGGAAAGAAAATTAAAAAGAATGGAATGGAGTTTTGTTTGTTTGTTGTCAACACTAAAAAGGTCACTTTGGAGACGTTCATGCGTTGATTCCAATTTTGTCGGATTTTACCAGACACTGAGATGAAATGACATCTCAAGCCCTGCCACCCAATTAAACATATAGGGTTATATGCATCACAGGTCCGACTCGCACCCCTTTTCCCGGGCAGGCTAAGAACCTCTTAGCAGTTTACTAGTCCCCATGTGCGGTCGATTTCAGCTCTGCGTGGCAGCATCATGTAGCCCAATCCATTTCTTCAAGCCCCGATGGGCGGCGCCAAAATGGAATGAAGCAGTCGAATGTATACATGTTTTACACGGCGTTGGAAAAATCCCTTTGCTATCGTGCAATAAACCAGTGAAGCATGCTACAAAATACCATTATTATTTGCTGTGTTTTACTAACATTCTTCGGTCGCCGGCTGACTTTGATTCACTATGAAAGGAAACATATTCTCTCCTTTCTGATTACGATCCTAGAAAACAAACAGCAAATAAAAAATCACAGTAAAAGTACTGACAGCGAAGATTCTGCACAAACGAGTAATTACGATGATTAGTATACTGATCTTTCATCTTGTCGACCGGACAGGTCACCATTACGAAATCCGGCCCCCGCCCGCTTGAAGAAATATATGGGCTGCATGATGCACCCACGCAGAGCTGAATCCGGCCCGCACACTAGTACTGGTAAACCGCTTAGAGAATCTAAGCCTGTCCAGGAACCGCGGTGTGAGACGGACCGTCCATGCATGCTAATAAACCCAATTGGTTTCATTGGGCGACAGGGCTTGAGATGTCATTTAATCTCAATGTCGGGTAAAAGTCCCACAAAATTGGAAGCAACGTCTCCAAAATGACCTTTACAGTGTTGACGGGGACGTTAAACCTCAAACCAACCAACCAACCATTACCAAATACATCTATGCAAAAATATAGCGTAAATTTTAACACCCAAAACCCGAACGTGTTCAGATGCAAAATTTGAATGTTTTCCCTATTTTGGCGCAAAACACAAACTTTGAGTACTTTTTTAAACCACCTCGATTAAGCGGTTCTCACGTGTACCTTCAGTGGTGAAAAAAGAAAAATAAGGTTTACTCACGTAATCCCCCAGTTTATATTTTCTTGTAACCTGGGACCATTTATTTCATTGCTGAGTTTTGAACATATTTGAGGGTCATTGATGACACTTGTTTGTAAGGGTTAGGTCTAAACATTAACCCTTAAGATGCCAGTCACAACAACTGTCGTATGCTCTGTCGTACTTTGGTTACTTCTCATGTTGATGATCGGCTCTTTATTAGGAAAATAATCTTGAATTGGCCGTAGAAATAATAATAATACAACAATTCGTCAGTGACTTTTATTCAGCTAGATACGCATTTTAGATATAGGAACATATAACGTTGAGATGATCCAAGCTGATAAAGTCCATTTCCATCTCCTACGTCCTTTCTCCGTCAAATTGAAAAATGTCTAATAAGAAAGGGCTATAAAACTTGATTTTTGACGATAAAGCGTCTGTGTGATACTGATCAAAGCTACAGTGATTTGAAGGTGTTTTGATGACTGAAATGTGGTTTTAAAAATTCTACTCCAGACGGTGAAGAATCACGATATATCTATCTATCTTCTTATACTGAGTCGGTCACATCTGGCCATTACCTCATACCTCTTGAGACTTGAGCAATCTTACCCTGTACGAGCTTTGAATTCTTCTGCTGACTTGGCATTCACCCCAGAGGGGGGAAGACTATTCCACTGAGGAATAGTTCTAGGAAAGAAGGAGTTCTTCAGGGCATCACTATAGGACTGGTAACTACGATATCGCGAGTCGTTTACTATTGATGCCCTTGTTTGGGTCGACGCTGTTACAGGGGACACTCAAGTACCAATCTTTTTAATAGACACTGTATCAGAGTGTATCTTATAGAATAAGGTTAAAGAGGACTGCTCAAGACGGGCCTCCAGGGATGGCCACTCTAGCTCATTAAGCATGTCACCGACGCTGCTTCTATTTTGACATCGCCTGTCCTCTGTACCTTCTCCACCTGCTGAATCTGATTTTTAACATAGGGATGCCAAATGGGTGATGCATATTCAAGTTGAGGGCGAACTAATGTTTTATATGCAACATCCTTTGTCTGCCTGGGTGCAAAGGCCAAGTTACGTCTAAGGAATCCTAAAGTCCTAGTTGCTTTAGACATAATCTCAGAGATATGTTGACCCCAATCAAGATTGTCAATGATGGTGATACATGTACCAAGATATTTGGCGGATTGAACATGCTCCAGACTTTACTGGTGAAGTGTATAGTCAAAACTTAATTTGCTTGTCCAGAGTGAGTCGTGACACCCTCATTGAATGACATATGGCCACATTGAACTTCATCTGCCAATCAGCCTCCCACTGTGCAAGTTGCTCCAGGTCATCTTGTAAAATAAGACAGTCAGAAGAATATGTTCCTATACAGGACACAATCATCAGCCAACAAACGGACCGGTGACCTGATATTATCAGGGAGATCATTGATGAAAACCAAGCAATGGAACAGTTCAAGGACCGAACCTTGGGGGACTCCAGATAAAACAGGGACTGGATCAGACGCTTGGCCATCAAGAACAACTTCTTGTGGCGAGTGCCCAGAGGGCCATGAGCTAATCAACCTATGTGTGGATCTCTATATACCCGACAGATAATTATGCTGTTTGTTTGATTTGAGGTTTAATGTCCCCGTCAACACTGCAAAGGTCATTTTGGAGACGTTGCTTCCAATTCAAGATTTTCGTTATCCGGGCACTTTGCTCATTCGGGTTACTTCGGATGTTCATCGCGCATAGCAACCAACCATTACGGTGACAACAAAAGCAGTCCACTGACCTTGGTACGCTTTGTTGCACACAAATTGCACTGTGTTAACACGCTTGTTTTGTTGGTTTCACAAAGAAAACGTTTTAAGAAAAGATGCCTTAAAGTTGTTGTTCAGTTGGATATACGAATAACAACATGATGAACCCACTGAAAGTGACATTCCACCTGTTTCCAGCTGATCCGGTGCGATTTGAAAATTGGGTAAATGCCTGCAAGAGAGTCAACCAAGACGGCACAAAATCGGAACCTGACAAACACACTGCATGTACTGTGTTCTGCACACTTTTTGTCATGTAAATAATCTGTCTTTTTCGCCTGATATTTTTTTTTTTTGGTACTGAACACATCATTTTGCTACACCCATATGTAACTGTAAACAATGCATTACTGGATAGATCTTGGGTATTTACTCATTTCACAAATTGTTTTATTTTGTTTGCTTTGGATTTTACAGCCAAGTCAACATTATTTAGGTCATTTGATCTGATAAGTTTAACTATCCACACTTCCTGGACAGGCTTATACGTAAGTGGTTAACCAGTACAGTGCACATTAGCCAGAAACTAATAGGTATGGAAACCACATCCCGATCACCAGTCACCCCTGCTCATCGGGGCTTGAAGAAATAGATGGGCTGCATGATGCTTCCACGCAGAGCTGCAACCGACTGCACATGCTTATAAATCTGATTGGTTTCCATGGGCGACAGGGCTTGAGATGTCATTTCATCTCAATGTCGGGTAAAAGTCCCACAGAATTGGCAGCAACGGCTCCAAAATGACTTTTACAATGTTGACGGGGACGTTAAACCTCAAATCAGAACAAAACCAACAGACTGAGCTACTGAGGCCGGCCTTACAAACTGAATATCTGTGCACAAGATATTACTAGTGGTTATAAGCAGCGGGAAAATTTATTATGGATATACAGCAACAACAAACTGAATGCCTAGATCCTGATCAGAATGTCTTTATAAGAAGCCATCTGATCTGGGCCTACACTGTTTGCAAAAGAATGGGTTTTTGTTTTCAACAAGGGTTTTAGATCATCTTCCCTAAATCTTTTGTAGGATTGTAACAGCATCTGTAGGACTAAATGCATATTTTGGTGAGAATATTAATTTCTTTACTTAGACTTTTCTTTACTAAGACGGTTGTCCGGCAGGCTAAAAGTTTTTGTAGGACGAAGTGAAAAAAATGGTTGAGGTCAACAGCACGTCATTCCGAGGCGCTGCTTCCAATTTTGTGGGGCTTTTATCTGGTCACTGAAATGATTGACAACTTCAGCCCTGTCGTCCAGTGGCAGACTTAAACTTACTGAGTAGCTTACCAGTACTCATGCAGCTCTGCTTGGAAGACTTTCGTGACATTTGGTTGAAGACCACTTGGTGACATTTGGTTGAAGTCCACTTGGTTTGTTTTGTTTGATTTGAGGTTTAACGTCCCAGTCAACACAGTAAAGGTCATTTTGGAGACGTTGCTTCCCATTTTGTGGGACTTTTACCAGACATTTTGATGACGTGACATCTCAAGCCCTGTCGCCCAATGAAACCAATAGGGTTTATAAACACGGGTGGTCCGACTCCAACCACTTTGCCTGGGCAAGCTTAGTTCTAAGAGGTTTACCAGTACTCGTGTGCCGGTTGGTTTCAGGTCTGTGCGGAAGCATCATCCAACCCATCTATTTCTTCAAGCCCGGATGGGCGGGGGCCATAAGACCACTTGGTTTAATGTATCTTTCCATCAAATGATACTGTTCATCGAACCAGTTTTTGGTAGAATTTCGTCGAAAACAAATCATTAAATTGACATTTAGTCACAATTTGGTGTTTAAAGTTTCGTCGAAAAACTGAAAGGAGTTAACAAAACTGCAGTAGGTGTAATCATTTGTGTGTGGGTACTAATTGAGGCGGTTCTAACGAGTACCCACAATCTATGTCTTGGGACAGAGATAAAGAAATTTTGTATTCCCCCACATATTTTATTACATCATAAAACATGCCTTTACAGGGCTCAAGCTAGAGGGCGACTCGGGCGAAGAAGTCGCCCTGTTGGGGCTCACTTCGCCGACTTTGGCGATGAAAGCGAAAAAACTTCGCCCTGAAATTTCGCCGGTTTTTTTTTTTTTTTGGTGTCTTCCTTGTGAACAGTAACGGTAAACTGACAAGGTGACGATAATCCTTCGATCCACTAGTGTCCGAAATCTCAGTAATTACACTGAACAAAGCTAACTGTATATTCTGCCATTTGCAGTTTGGTACTGTTACGTAATTAAATTCTAACCGTTAGCTCATGCTGCTCGATCCACTTGCAACACGCTTAGCAGTCTTGTACTGTCATAAATCTATCTCGGTTGATTGCACAAAGTGTTTATTGCAACAAGAGCCAATTAAGATTACTCAAGATTATGTAACTTAAACAGGTATATTTGTACCGTTAGCTCGTGCCAAAGTCCGGGTGCGGACGTACTTTGTTAAGTACTGTTGCATACAGCAATAAGATTATTCCACCCAGTGGCATTGACACTGCATAAGGATTTAATAATTTTTAAATAAAGATGGTTTATTTGTTTCGCCATTGATTTGTTTATACATTACTTTTGCATCCATCAATCGTTTTCATTTTTTTTTATGGACAACAACAAAAGTAGGTAGCATTTTTTTTATATGGAAGTGAAAATAATTATTACTTGCCGGTAAATATTCAGTAATTATCGAATTCATAAAAAAATAACAACTGATTTTCATCTAGCGAGGTTGTTCCCCCTTGTTTCTATAATTCTGTTTTAAAATAGAATTGTGACAGGAACTTAGTGAGAAATGATCTAACTATTGCACAGAAACCTCACCATTCATTATAACATGGTTGGATACAACAAAAGTTACAGCTTGCCCAAATAAAGTAAAATTACTATATTTAGACCACCTTTGGGACAGTTCAAAAGTGGTCTTTAAGACCACTTTTGAACAGTCCCAAAAGTGGTCGCTGATCAGGGGTCACTGTATGCAGAAAACAAAGAAAGAATAACTGCAGCCAACCAAATAAGCTTTTTAAAGCAGAATTAGTCTTCATTTCAGGTGGTCTCAATAGCGGAATTGATTGATACCCCTATAAAACACACTTTTCTCTAAATAGGGGTTTACAGGAGAACCCATTACATTGTTGTTGTTCGGCGTTAAGCAGCACCCACTTCTCCCTAGACCCAGCAAACTTCTCCCTATTTTCCCAGGAGGGAGAAGTCACTTCTCCCAAATTTTTTGGGCTAGCTTGGGCCCTGCTTTATAAATTTTACTCCCTAAAACCCCACAATTATATACAGGGAAATAAATGGGGCATAGAGAAGAGTACGTTCAGCTCAAAACCTACAATGTGGGTACTCCTTAGAACCAAACATTTTTTTTTCAAGTTTTCAGTTGATAAAAATTTCAACATATTTGAATAGGCATGTGAAAAAAGATAAACTGCGTTAGTGCAGATCTATAAATAAATAAATAAATAAAACAAATAAATGAATATATAAATAAATAACATGCATATTGTCTTTATTAAATTCACAATGCCAGAAAAATCGATTTTTTGTTGTTGTTGTTTTTTAAACTTAAATCTGGCGGGGGTTCGCCACAGATTCTGAACAGGGCATCTTCTTTCTTAAATTAACTAAATTTGTAAACTATGAAACCATTTGGTCAATTAATTAATTTCACTTTGCTAGTGAATCAATAAGGTGCGTATACAAATCACCCCATTCAAAATCGGGCGTCGGATTGTTAACCCATGCGCCAGCAGGTAGCCTGTTTGGACATTCATTCATGTAAATTGCCTCCAATTTACGATCATAACGGACTTTTGCTTCATCGGGCAAACAGTCATAATACTAGTACGACATGTTGACACAAATAACAGACATGCAAATGAGCTTTCACGGTCAATTACACTTTGCTTTATATGGTCGCTATGGACGAGCATTCACCGGGAAAGTATAAAACCCGGGAGCCGGGAGTAAAATCCGGGAGTAAATTTTGACAGTCGAATAAAGGTACTAAACATTCACATATCTGGATGAAATTTGAATCAAAAGTAGAATATAGATGTTTCTTTAAAATGCACATAAGTGTTAACATTATTACCACGTACTTTTCAAGATATGAACCGAAATATACGACCACGTCGCAAAATTTTCGCCCGGGAGTAACTTTTGCGGTATTGACGATGTCAAGCATTTTGCAAAATATGTTCAGTCTGGGGGTTCTACAAGAATTACTTTATGTGTTATTAATTAAAAACATGTCAGAGATTAAAAAAATGCAAAATTGAATTTATTTCATCGCTCCGCCTGGTAAATTATTGACCCGGGAGTAGGCCGGGAGTAATTTCTGGGTTGAAATCGGCGTTTATTTGCCTTATTCTCGGCCTTACTGCTTCTATCACATACATTGTATTTCTTAAACATTTGTCAGAAGAAGAGCTAAGATTCAGCATGGAGTACATGAATTTATTTACTTGTCATATCGGGACTCAACATACATCCAAACCCCCAAACCCAACTCATGCCCTGCTCCTGCGCCTATGATTTTATGTGACGGGGACATTTATATTTGGCGCTATTTGTTTTATGGCCGTATAATGTAGAAACGATGACACTATTACCTCCGAAGTCTGATCAGTGCCTTTGCTATTAGCTGTCAGGGTACAAAGACTATGTTTAATAAATACAATGTATGTGACATAGGCAATAACGCCAATAAACGCCGACTTCGACCCAGAAATTACTCCCGGCCTACTCCCGGGTCAATTACTTACTTCACGGAGCGATGAAATAACTTTATTTTTGTATTTTTCTAATCTTTGATATGTTTTTAATTGATAATACACAAACTTATTCTTGTAGCAATCCCAGACTGAACATATTTTGCAAAATGCTTGACATCGTCAATACCGCAAAAAGCTACTCCCGGGCGATTTTTTTGTGACATGGTCATATATTTCGGTTCATATCTTGAAAAGTACTCAATTATTAATATAAAACTTATATGCATTTTAAAGAGGAGTCTATATTCTACTTTTGATCCAAATTTCATTTAGATATGTTAATGTTTAATACCTTTATTCGATTGCCAAAATTTACTCCCGGATTTTACTCCCGGCTTCCGGGTGTTACTCCCGGGTTTTATACTTTCCCGCATTCACCGAGTAAGGCGTTGCTAAGCGGAAATAGAACCGGTATTGACCGGATATGATGTAGGACAATAAAGCCAAATTTTGTGGACTTTTACCCGACACAGAGATGAAATGACTTCTCAAGCCCTGTCGCCCAATGAAACCAATAGGGTTTGTAAGCATGGACGGTACGACTTGCACCCTCTAAGCGGTTTACCAGTACTTGTGTGCAAGCTGGATTCAGCTCTGCATGGAAGCATTATGCAGCCCATATATTTCTTCAAGGCCCTATTGGCGGGGCCGATAATAATGCTGTGCTGCCTAATGCCGCAGTGGGCGTTTTCAAGCGGTCACATTGATCTCTCTAACAGCAGATTCCGCAATACTTGAAAAGCAGATATTGATGGATTATTTGTTAGTCTATCTATCTTCTATTTTTAAATCTATCAGTGGAACAAAATAGCCAACTGATACCTTCATTTGCAGCGCTCAAAATAACCAAACAATTTTGTCTGGGCGCAGACATATTGGAAACTGGTTTTCTGTCGATAAAACTCTTAGGTTTTAAATGTTATAGCAGCCGAAAACCATAATATGAGATATATAAAAGCCGGAAGTAACGGTCTATCTACCTATCCGGTCATATTTGGCGGACTCGGGTCGTTTCGCCCGTGAGTCGTTTCGCCAATGAGTCGTTTCGCCCTTGGGTCGTTTTGCCCTGGGTCGTTTCGCCCGTGAGTAGTTTCGCCCCGATTAGGTGGGTCGTTTCGCCCTTATTTTTTTCAAGCCCTATTGATTGAGGTTATGTTTGTTTTGGTATGTATATAGGTTGATGGGGGTATTGGGAGTTCCGGAAAACATGGGTTTGCCCTCGTTTAGTGCAGCTGGACGACCTACTGACGGCTTCTACTTCAGGTTTGAGCAACTACGTTACCACCATTTTGAGAAAGATATTCGAGCTCACATAAGGTTAACAAGTCTTTGCAATAAAATGGGATTTATGGCTGTGAAAATGACTGTTTATATTTAAAAATGTGCCATATTTTTCTTTCTGCTCAAAACATAGATTTTCTAGAATCAGAAATAAGAGAGATAAAGCATATGCGAAAATCCATTTTTCACTGTATAGGAGCTTTTTTCGTGACGTACTTCCGGATCTAAAAATAGAACGGGGAAAGCCCTGGCCGTCAACGGCCGTATTGCTTCAAGGCAGTGGGACAGATAAAGTGTTAATAATTACAGCGTAACACAGTGGAATTCTTTTAAACTTTTGGCGAATTCTAATGTAAAATAATGGAAGAAACACTGATAAGCTGCCAGGTGTGAAATTTCGCCGCAAATCCAAAGTGTTATTGCTCTTAAAGATATATTGTAAGTACGACCCAACAGGGTCTCTCTCTCTCTCTCTCTCTCTCTCTCTCTCTCTCTCTCTCTCTCTCTCTCTCTCTCTCTCTCTCTCTCTCTCTCTCTTAGCGTACCAGCAATTATCGAGCATAGGTAAATGTAACTTACAGTTTGTCGTTAAATAAGTCCACGTCAACCCACATGATGTAACGTGTCAACAACGTCGTGTCTACATCAAACCAACATCAAAGCGATGCACTGAATTGGACTTTGCAATGTCGATGAAACGTCAGAACGTTGCGTTGGGGATAATATGGCGTTGCTTTATAAGATGTCATTTGCCCAGTGCTCGGACCCATCAAGACTCATTGGGATTGGAACATTAAATTCAAAACAAACATAGAACACCCTTTCAGTTTATGAGAATGAAACACTCATTCGCAAGTGCAAGATTTTGCAGTAAAATCTGGTAGGTTTGTAGATTTGTTCAATCTGCCCAGCCCTTACATTAATCCATTTGGTACCAGAAACACCAACGGCCCCCGCCCATCGGGGCTTGAAGAAATATATGGGTTGCATGATGCTTCCACGCTAAGCTGAAACTGACCTGCACACGAGTACTGGTAAGCCGCTTAGAGGATCTAAGCCTGCCCAGGCAAAGCGGTGCGTGTCGGCCCGTCTATGCTTATAAACCCTATTGGTTTCATTGGGCGGTAGGGCTTGAGATGTCAATTCATCTCAATGTCGGGTGAAAGTCCCACAAATTTGGAAGCAACGTCTCCAAAATGACCTTTACAGTGTTGACGGGGACGTTAAACCTCAAATCAAACAAAATCAAAAAACAAGAAACCCCAAAACGGGTACCCTGGCAAACAGTGCAGGCCCAGATCAGACGCCACAGAACGCGGCGTCTGATCAGGGCCTATGCTATTTGCAAAAAGTTTAGCCATTTTCCAAATAAACTTTGAAGAAACACAACCTGACACCCCTAAATTTTGAAATGGACTCCTGCTGAAGATTCCATTTGATATAAAAAGGATTCATGGCTTATTAGCTTAGCTCTATAATATCTTCTTGGATACAGGGATCAGTCAAACCTCTCTCATCTCAACGGTCACGTGACATTGAAGTGAGTTGGAGTGGGTGTCGACGGCATGACGTCGAGCCAACGTTTACTTGACGCCCGTCTGTCAGTCTACTCATTAGTTGTTGTTTTTTCGACAGTATGTTTATTTTTCTGTCTAACTGTCCGTCAGTTCATCTGTAAGTCAGTCATTCAGTCAGTCGGCATGTCTGTCGTCAATCTGTGTACTTTCAGTTTGTCAGTCAAACCTCTCTCTCTTTCTCGGTCATGTGACATTGAAGTGTGTTGGAGTGGGTGTCGACGGCATGATGTCAAACCAACGTTGACTCGACGCCCGTCCGTCAGTCCACTCATTAGTTTATTTCGACTGTCAGTATGTTTATTTGTCTGTCTAACTGCCCCTTCGTTTGTATGTAGATAGATAGATAGATAGATAGATAGATAGATAGATAGATAGATAGATAGATAGATAGATAGATAGATAGATAGATAGATAGATGGAAAGATAGATAGATAGATAGATAGATAGATAGATAGATAGATAGATAGATAGATAGATAGATAGATAGATAGATAGATAGATAGATAGATAGATTAGATAGATAGATAGATAGATAGATAGATAGATAGATAGATAGATAGATAGATAGATAGATAGATAGATTTAAGTTCTGTCCATATGTGATAGCTATATTTGGATAGCGAATAAAACGAAAAGTTACGTAAAAACTTATTTTGTCAGTAAGCTTTCGTGAATAACGGTACCTCAAATGGGTCATTCACGAAGATGGATTTTCGTCAATTAAAAACGGATCCAGGATAAATGAATTTCAGTAATAAAAGCAAAATATCATGCTTTCCTTCTCGAGGCATTATTTCAATGTAAACGGGTATATTTTCTCTCAAAATGTCGGAATATTGTTAGCATTTTAAGTTCCGCCAATGCATTTGAATAGCGATGGCCATTTCAATTGACGGCCAGTGCTTTGCGCATGCGCAAGAATGACGCCATAAACGGAATCCCTAAAACCTCCTATAAGGTTGGGTTTAGAGGGCACGTTATTGCATAGACTAGCTAACATGATGTTTTATTTACTTATCAGTTGTTCTTTCAGCACAAATAGTGACGTGATATAACTGGTTACATTATTACGTTAATTGTGTTGACGGGGACGTTTAACCGTTAAACCTCAATTCCAATAAACAAAGTATTTTTAAACAGTGGCGCCTTCCTGGAACGTCGGCCGGCGTTCGCCGAAAGAGACAAAACGTTTAATTAACAGTCACAATTATTCTCACCTCGATTATGTGTGATTATAAGTGTTTAAGAAGTATCGTGGTGGATTAGCGCCTTTGTCAAAGCAAATGACGAAGTAATTAATGTGCACTTGTTTTCAGACTTAACTAATTAAATTGACTGCCAAAACGACCACATGAATAGTTCAGATCCGTTCGTCCGTCCGTCCATCTACACAAGCATCACTTCATTCATTCATTCATTTCCGTTTGTCCATCTGTCAATACTCTCCATTCAATCATTCATCCATTCATTCATCAACTTAATTATCCATCTCCGTATATTCATAATGCCGTTAGTTCATCCGTACGTCCGTCCATCTACCAACGCACAACTCCATTCACCCATTTATTCATTTATTTATTCATTCATCTGTCCATTTACTCATCCATTCCGTTTGTCACTCCCTTAAAATATAATTGCGGCGAAGCGACCCACGGGCGAAACGACTCACGGGCGAAACGACTCACCAGGTAAGGGCGAAACGACCCGCCTCCAAAATCAGGGCGAAACGGCTCAGGGCGAAACGACCCACGGGCGAAACACCCCGGAACCTCCCTTATTTGGCCATTACCTCAGTATCGAATTACCCCAAACCACCCCATTACACACCAAACCACCCCAAAACACACCAAACCACCACAAACCACTTTATTTATATATTTTTATACAAATATAAAAATATAGGTGAGTCGCTGAATTCGGAACTTAGCATAAAAAAACAACACCGGATCAGAATCAGAATCAGAATCAGAATTGTTACTGGTGACACGTCAAAAGACATTCATACACCAGGACCTGTGATGTGGGAAGTTAGTCCCTAGCTCTAACCAAAGAGGTAAATTTAGCTACACAATCATCAGCACCTTCAGCTGTCGAAATAATCGAATCGGGAAGGGCATTCCAATCTCTAATGGTTCTGGGGAAGAACGACTCTTTATAAATGTCAGTTCTTGCAGTAAGGGTCTGAAACGCCAACGAATGGTGATTTCTACAGTGTCTAGCTGGGGGAACAAGGTCATCTGTTGGAATGCTGGCAGCACCCTTTAGACCTTTGTATAATAGGATTAGCCTACTGTCTTTTCTCCTTTTCTTGAGAGACTCCCATTTTAATTTTCCAAGTATTCCAGTCATGCCCCCAGTTTCAAAGCAGTAATTGCCTGTTACAAATCTAGCAGCTATATTCTGAACTTTCTCAATTTCATCGTTAAGGACCACTCCACTGGGGTCCCAGATACAACTACCATATTCCAAGATTGGGCGAACAAGACCTTTATATGCTGCCTCTTTAACATCCTGGGGGCATTGATGAAGATTTCGCCTCAGGAAACCAAGCGTTCTATTTGCCTTAGTACACATGTTGCTAATATGAGTATTCCATCTCAAGTTGTGTGAGATTGTCACTCCAAGGTATTTAATGGAGTCCACATTCTCGAGGACCGTTCCCTCTAAGGTGTAAGAAGCCTCAACTTTATTAGATCTCTTCCTAGTTATCTGCATAATGTTGCATTTAACTGGCTGAAATCTCATGCCCCATTTTCGGGCCCAACATCCTAATCTATCTATGTCAGCCTGAAGTTTCAGTGAGTCATCTGTATCTCTAATTTCCCGGTAACAAACACAGTCATCTGCGAACAGTCTTATTGCTGAGTCAATGTCAGTGGAAATATCATTGATGTACAGGGAGAACAAAAGTGGACCAAGAACGGTCCCTTGCGGGACTCCAGACAAAACTGGAGCCCACTCCGAAGATTCACCATTAACAACAACCCGCTGTTTTCTGTAGCAAAGGAATGAATCTATCCATTTGAGGGTCTTTCCTCCAATTCCATAACCAAATAACTTAGATTTAAGTAGTTCATGAGCCGGATGAGCCCTTAAAACTATTTACAATCCAAACACAGAGGTATCCTGCGAGTAAGTCGCATACCTCTGAATTTGTGCGGGCTTTGAACTCCTCCGCGGTCTTGGCATTCACCGCAGAAGATGGAAGACTATTCCACCGAGGAATAGTTCTAGGGAAGAAAGAGTTTTTCAGGGCATCACTATAGGACAGATACCAACGATACTGAGAGTTATTTGCGATCGAGAGTTAGCAGTAAAAGTTGGGGTTAATTCTTGGACTTTTAAGATAAAAAAAGAAAACACTTTGGTAACTGAAATTAAACCAAAAGCTACCCTTCTCAATTTACAGTTTGAGTCTGCATTTTCTGTTATCCCCCTTGCGTCTGGGCAATCCAGGAATTGTTCGAAAATCTTCCGCAAAATATGAAATTTAAATATTCTCTCATGCAAGAAATCAAGATTGATGAAAATGGATTTTTGAATTTTTTGTCTAATCTAAAGGTAGATAAAGCTGCCGGTCCGGATGATATTAAACCTATTGAGGAAAGAGATTGCCCCTGTAATAGAAGCTATTTTTGAGAAGTCACTTGAAACAGGCCAACTGCCAAAAGATTGGACAAAAGCAAGGGTTTGTCATCTTTTCATAAAAGGGCGATAAATGTGATCCCGTAAACTACTGGCCAATATCATTGACCTGTATGTTGTGTAAGGTTATGGAGAGAATCTTACATTCGTCTCCATGTATTATTGAATTTATTAAACTCGTTGAGGAAAAGGGATAAAATGCTCGGCAAAGCCTCGCATTTTATCCCTTTCCATCAACTCGTTTAATAAATTCAATAATATATGAGCACTCATGTAAGCTCCTCTATATTGATGAAATTGTCACTAAGGCTAATCAAATTTTATGATTTGTTAAAAGAAATATAAAACCCAAAAATCAGTCAGTCAAAGAATTAGCCTATAAAACATTTGTTAGACCCAAATTTGAATATGCCTCCACCGTGTAGAGCCCTGTACCAAGAAAAATATAGACCAAATAGAAATGGTGCAAAGGCGGGCAGCACGGTGGTGCAGCACGGTGGTGCAAAGGAGGGCAGCACGGTGGGTTACAAACAGATACTCCTCCTATGATAGTGTTTTTGCGATGCAGGGCAACCTCGGTTGGCGCTCCCTTGAAAACCGTCGCTATGACTCGCGATGTTTTACAAAATATACTATGGCCTTGTTGCAATTCCGATGCGTTCATTTTTCGAGCGGCCCAAGAAGACCACTCGCCACAGCCTTTATAATCCCCTTAGTTTCCGCCAGGTATACGCCTCTGCAGATTACTATAGGTTTTCGTTTTTCCCATGACTATTGTTTTATGGAACAGGCTCCCTGCAGATACTGTATTTTTAAGCGATCATGACTCCTTCATGAGAGAAGTGAGCAAGATCAATCACTCGAGGCCATAGAAAGTAATATTGTTTTAATATGCTTTTAAATCTCATCCATACTAACACTGAAACACTATCATCTTTTTTCACTCTTCACTGTCACTCTTTTAGCACTCACTATATTTTTGTTTTACCTTTTATTCTAACGCATCCCTGCTCATAATACTCAGTGATGAGGGTGACGCAGTACCGATAGATAGATAGATTGTCTTTCAAGAAAAGAGAGTTGGCTCATACTTTTATACAAAGGTCTAAAGGGTGCTGCCAGCGTTCCAAAAGCTTACCTTATTCCCACAGCTAGGCACTGTAGAAATCTTCATTTATTGGCATTTCAGACCCTTACTGCAAGAACTGGCATTTATAAAGAATCGTTTATAAAGAATCGTTCTTCATCCGAACCATCAGAGATTGGAATGCCCTTCCCGATTCTTTTCTTTCGACAGCTGAAGTTGCTGAGGATTGTGTAGCCAAGTTTACCTCATTGGTAAGAGTTATGGACAAACTTCTCATATCAAAGGTCCTGGTGTATGAATGTCATTTGACGTGTCACCATAAAGAATTCTGATTCTGAGATGGAATGACATCTAAAGTAGAAGTAAAACAAAGATCAGGAATTGATACAATTAACTTACTCCACCCATAAAAGACACCAAAGGGAAAGAAATACAAACATTAAGCGACCAGACCACAATGGAAACATAAACAAAGGAAGGCCATAAGGACAGTTACTTTCCCACAAAATGGCCAGATGGCCATCCAAAATTAAAAGACACAAGCGATACACACAGCAAGCAACAAACAACAACATAAATAAATCGCCACAGAAGAGCCGCCTTAGAACGGTCAGTGGAAGATTTCCACTGGTGGGGGGGGGGGGCTTAAATCGATTTTACGTGGCCACAATCCTCGCCCTTACTTCTGTCGCGATTTAGACAAATAATTTGTTCAGTCCGCATGAAGGCCTCCTAACTCATCAGTGCAACATCTCCGTGAACACAAAAATCAAAGAACCACAGAGGTGAGACAACGGTGAGGACTCGACAGCAAGAAACCACTGAAATGCTGGAGCAAAAGAAAACCAACAGTTAGACTCCGATGAAACCTTGTCGCCCAATGAAACCAATAGGATTTAAAAGCATGGACTCGCACCGCTTTGACAGGGCAGGCTTTGATCCTCTATAACGCGATTTACCAGTACTTGTGTGCGGTGAGTTTCAGCCTAAGGGGGACGGAGTATTCTGAACTTTGCCTACTACCTAGGCTTGGACTATTTCTATTTTGTGGGGTTTATTTTTGTTATGGTTTGTCTTTGGGTGTTTGTGTCGCTTGTATTATTTTATTTTGGATAGCCTGTTGGCCATTTTGTGGGAAAGTAACTGTCCTTTTGGCTTTCCGCTACTGATGTTTCCATTAGGGTCTGTTGTTTCATGTTTGTGGTTCTTTCCTTTGGTGTCTCTGATGGGAGCTGTGGGTTAATTGTATCGATTCCTTGTCATTGTCTCCACCTCTATTTTTCAAAAATTTAAATTTAAGTATTTTTTTATGGCGCGATGGAGGTGTGGGGTGGGGTAGGAAAAAAAGCAGGTATTTTTATTGGACTGGCCATTTAGCAGATATTTTTTGGGGTCACGTCTAAACCTGAATATTTTTTTGGGACTATCAAATATCTTTGGTATTATTTTGGCTTTAAATGCTAAATGGGTATTGTTGACACATTATACCACTCATATTAGGATGTTTTATGTTTTAATCATGTTTTTATTTTCCTTGCTACACAAAGTGGCTTTATCAGGATGGACAACCTACGTCATAGTCACGTGACTAAAGTGTAGAGGAACACCAAATTTGATTGTCAAAATCCTCCACTTCAGGCCTGAAAACTATCTCGTGTGCGGCATATAAGCAACAAAATTAAATGCGGTTAAAAGCAGTTACCCCGTATCAGTTTCTAGTTTTATTTGCATGTTTCATCTTTTCCTGAAATTCTGCCTTTTTCGAGATTACTCAAGAAAACCGGAATACATATTACGGCTTTATGGGACACACTTTCGCTCACCGGCTAGCCCGAAATTCACGAAACGGACCAAACGTGGCTCCAATAAACTCTAGAATTGGTCTGAATTCAAACTTCAGAGATGACCAAAATAGAAGTGAAGGCAATGATCAGGAATTAATACAATTAACCCACAGCTCCCATCAGAGACACCAAAGGGAGAGAGCACAAACATGAAACACAAGCACAGCACAAACCTAATTTGTTCACTACATTTTATAACAATGCATTTTTACGGCGCCAATGAACAGTGACGGAAACAGTGTTATGGTACACATAACAATGCGTTTGGTTATGGTACACACATAACTGTTAAAGCCTATCACATCACGTGAACAATTCCGTGAAATGAACACCCCTTAAACCCCCACTTTATATTGAGGATACTGAAGTTTACGTGGGTAAACATTATTTTTCTTATTTCTGCTCCAAAACATAGGTTGTGTGTACTCGTTAGAACGAACCCACACAACCTATATTTGCAGTATAACTAAGAAAAATATCACGGAGTTTCATCAGAAATGTAACCATTTTGAAGATACGAAAAATGCACTATGTCACACGGGTGTGTTATCGTAATGGATTGTTTGCATGTGCTCGGTATATCTATATAATTTCTGTTCATGCTAGTTTTGAGACTTAATACCATAAACACTGGTCCAGGGTTGGTACAGAAATCAAGTCTCATGGGAAAAGGGGGCTCTTCCATTGAGTGTATGGAACAGATGCGCCGCTGGAATGGCCCTCGTTTTTATCTCGGATATTTGTCAATGGGTATGGTTTCCGCACTCATTGTATATGATAAGACCTATTTTCTCCATGCTCGGCTAATGCAAATAGTTCCCTATCAGGTGCACCAGCTATCCACAAAACTCATGTATCAGGGATTTCCTTGAAAACTTCTGGTATCAAAGTTACAACTGAATTTATTTTCTGTACCAAAATTGAATGGACACACTGATCAAAAGCTTCATTAAAAGAGAAACCACACGAGATAATAAAATCTGAGATACAGCTTCTGAGAAGCTTAATGCCAAAACTTATACAACTGGGCAAATAAATAAAGGAGATGAATCGCTTTGAAACTTCCTCAAAATTCAAAGCCCCAGTTTTCAGCCTTCTATGGTCAGGCCTCGGATTCTATTACGGTTCCAGCGTAAAGGCTTACTGAGAATTAGAGAGATCTCATTCAATGTAATGTTGGTTGGTGCCTGATTCTTTGTCTCTCGTCGGGTCCATCGGAGTCTTAACTTTTGGTTTTCTTTTGCTACAGAATTTCAGTGGTTTCTTGCTGGCGACTCTTCACTGTTGTTTCATCTCTGTGGTTGTTTGAATTTTTGTGTTCACGGTGATGTTGCACTGATGAGTTAGGAGGCCTTCATGCGGACTGAACAAATCATTTGTCTAAATCGCGACGGAAGCATAGGCGAGGATTGTAGCCACGTAAAATCAATTTTAACCCCCCCCCCCCCCACCCCACCCCAGTGTAATTCGTTTTACTGACCGTTTCACCGCGGTTCTTCTGTCGCGGTTTATTTTTGTTATGGTTTGTCTTTGGGTGTTTGTGTCGCTTATATTATTTTGTTTTTGATAGCCAACTGGCCATTTTATGGGAAAGTAACTTTTCTTTTTGCTTTCCGCTATTGATGTTTCCGTTTGTTTCATGTTTGTGTTTCTTTTCCTTTGGTGTCTCTGATGGGAGCTGTGGGTTAATTGTATCGATTCCTGATCATTGTCTCGTCTTCTATTTTCCCTCCTGGGATGATTAACTTGTCAATGAAAATAGAAGTGAAGGCAATGATTAGGAATTACAATAAACCCAAAGCTCCCATCAGATACACGAAAGAAAGAAACACAAACATGAAACAACTGAAACAAGTTACTTTCCCACAAAATGGCCAATTGGCTATCCAAAACAAAATAATATATGCAGTACACACACTCAACGACAAGCCATAACAAAACTAAACCGCGACAGAAGAACCGCCTTGGAACGGTCAGTGAAACGAATTCCACTGGTGGTGGGGTGGGGGGGGGGGGTGGAGGGAGAGAATCAGATTCACCAACATGACAAACATTAAACTGGAAGGAAAAACGTAGCTAAAAATGAACAACAAAAAGGGAGAAGAAACAGAATAATCAACGTAACAACATATAAACCTGTCTGGGGACTTGCAGTGGATCATATGATACTGATTCGTACTGATTCGTAGCAAGTTGTTCTCAGACAGGCATTTACTCCCTATTCCTGTTATTCGTTTCAAACGCGCTTGCTGTTTTCAGTCACGTCAGTGTGTGTGCGTGCGTGCGTTCGTGTGTGTGTGTTCTTCACAAACCTTAACCTTACCGTTGGAAACACAAAACACAAAACAACCCGAGTGATTTGTACATGCCCAACCATTTAATGGCTGGATGCATGCTTTTTTGGTATAAAGTTTTGCTATTATTCTATACCACATGTGTGGATACAGTGAAGGCTCTAGCTGTACTGCGCGGATGCGCCTGCATGCCATTGTTTTCGCCGTTCGCCAACTAGATAATAATATGGCTGCTGCACTGATGCTGATGAATATTGTCCCGAAATGGAATATGGAAAGACATGAGCAAGCGGGGGTCTGTAGATATACTGTCGATGGGACGGTATTCACCAATTTCACTGTAATAATCATTTTGTAATATAGCTATCATCTTCGCGAGCCAAGGGTACTAAGTCCACTACGTTCCTTACGCACGTGCGTAAGGAACGTAGTGGACTTAGTACCCTTGGATCGCGAAGAGGTATAGCTATAAACCTTTCATGTTGTTTCTACGGTAAAGCTCCACAAAGCAGATTTCTCACAAAGCGTAAAACTGTTTCGCGTGATATCTACAATTCGGCGTCATGTAAGACAGAATAAGGAATCGATACAATTATCTCACACCTCCCGTCAGCGACTACAGCACTAACACGAATTAACAAAACCCTAATACAAACCTCACAAGTGAAAAGCAAAAAGGACAGCAAACGGCCAAAGCAAACCATACATGCGAAGACGAACTATGATAATAAAAAACACGACAGAAGAAGCAGCTTGGAACGATCAGCAAAACATATTCCACTTGAGGGGATGCTTAATCGATTTTACTTGGCCACAATCGTCGCCCTTTGTTCTGCCGTGGTTAAGACAGATAATATGAGCCCCGCCAAGCGAATTTGTGTCTTCGAGCATTCCGTCATGACAAATTTTAACTGCGCATGCACAGCCATTCAGAGGGGCCTGGGATATGGCTTTCTGTCTGAAGGTTCCTCTTGATTCACTGCTTGTATGAGCGAGCAGCGAAGGTTCTGGCGAGAATGCATCCGCGCATTCTCGCCTGAACCTTCGCTGCTCGCATAGGCGATAAGTACCAAAATCGCTTGACGGGGCCCATATGTCCAGTCCATACGAAGCAATTCTAACTCAGTAGTGGTAAAACCCCGAGAACATAAGAATTAAAATACTACAACAGAACAAAAATGAGGACTCGACAGCATGGAATAAATGAAATGCTAAAGCAAAAAGAAAAGCAACAGTTAGACCCTGGTGGGCCCGACAAGAAACAGAATACCAGGTACCAACAGTCAACAGACATAACCTAAAATCTAGGTAAGCCTTTTCGCTGAAGCCGTCATTGAATCTGAGGCGTGCAATCAACCCTTTTTGTACCAAATGGAATCTTCCTCCTTATATATAGTAGGAGTCCATTTCAAAATTTAGTGGTGTCAGGTTGTGTTTTCATCAAAATTTCTTTAAGAAATGAAATTTATTTTTCTGCAGGTCATGGAAGTATGAATGCAGTGGGTCGCGTGCAAAGTAAATGAACCCTGAAGGGGTTCATGTGAACCCTGAAGGGGTTCATGTAAACTTTGCTAGCGATCCACTGTCGTTCATACTTTCATGAAAAGCAGAAAAAATATTTTTATTTTTTATATTTACATTATTTGCCCCTCATTACTGGGCAAAAAATGCTTGTAGGGCAAACTTTCAAAGCTGAAAAAACATTTAAACGCTGTTTTTCTACAAAGAGCGGAGCAGCGTTGACGTCATCAAGGCTCGTAGAGAACAATAATTATTGTTTAGAATGACGTCACTTAACGTCACTGAAAATCATGTGATTCGATGCGTTCATGGAAGTATGAACGCATTTGTTTTCTATAGGTTTACATTAGACTTTACACTGGAAATGTAAATATTTGGAAAATGACTGAACTTTTAGAAAACAGTGGAGGCCCTGATCAGACGCCGCGTTCTGCGGCGTCTGATCTGGGCCCGCACTGTCTGCCAGGATACCTTAGGGGTTTCCAGTCTGAAATGGGATAAAGAGGGAAGCAACGTTATCAACCGTGATTGGGTTAACTATATACTATGTATAACATTTATGTCAAACCCAATCTTTTTATATCGAAGAATGATTTTACGAAATTGGGTACTGAAATCATTGCAAGCATTTATTTTTCTGAAATTATATACTAAGTCACCATAAAATTCGAGGAGTTACGACACAATACGATCTGCTAAACTACAGTTAACTAACAAGATTCTTGAATTTTATATAAAGAAACAAGACAATTGTTTTTTTGTTTGATTTGAGGTTTAACGTCCCCGTCAACACTGTAAAGGTCATTTTGGAGACGTTGCTTCCAATTTTGTGGGACTTTTACCCGACATTGAGATGAAATGACTTCTCAAGCCCTGTCGCCCAATGAAACCAATAAACAGTTGTTTTTTTTCTGTTATGCTTCGTATATTGGGATGTGTTCGGAAATCAACCCAGGTCAATTTTCGGTGGGTGGAACCGAACTGATAACTTTATGTCTTACCACCAGTCTGGCACACGGCACTGGAATGCCGTCGCATCGGCGTCGTTGCGACTTAAAAACGTCGCATCGACGTGGACTTGATGTCATTTCTGTTGTTTTCTGTTATGTTTCGTATATTGGGTCGGATTCAGAAACCGCCCACGTCATTGCTCGGTGTGTAAACTGAACTGACTGCTTTATGTCTTACAGCCCGGCGGGACACAACTTTGGAATGTGTCGTGTCAGCGTGGTTGAGACAAGATAACGTCGCATTGACGTTGACATGATGTCATTTCAGGATTACTTTATGCCTCTACGGAGGTTGATTTACAGCCCGGCGTGTGCGTGGCGTGGGAATGCCGTCATGTCACTGTCGTTGCGACGTGATAACGTTGCATCGACGGTGACATGTCGCCACTTCATTTGTTTTACTATTATGCTTCGTATATTTGGGTGGGTCCGAAAGTCACCCACACCCACGTAATAACGTCGTACTGACGTCTGTGTGACGTTTTTTCGGAGTTGTGTGCCAGCTGGGAGTGAATTATAGATTCCAGTCATGTAACACATTCAATCCTGATTTTGCCACTGACCGAACTTAGTATTTAAACGTGAGTATCCAAACATGGTGATCGGTCATGAGTCGTCATGTTTGGATCCACACTGTCGATGCACATTCTCAAACAGAATATTGAGTTTGAATAGGTATTTATTACTATCCTGTATAAAGTTGTAAATAGTTGAGGGTAAAATGATCCGGTTTGATCCAACTTTCATGGACTATCACTGTATAGTAGTTGTTGAATTCAATCCTTTTCCTCATGCTATCTTTGCTTCTTTTCTATCTGTTATCTTTGTCTTTGCTAGTCATATCTACGTCGAACTACTGAATACACGAGCAGCAATATCATTTCTCATGAACCTCAGGTGGTTTGTTGTGTGCTGTTTTTTCCAGCCACGAACGCCATTCTTTGAACATCTTGAATTGGTATATTTTCCAAATTGAATAAAGGTATAAAGAGTATTTTGAATGACGTCGTGGCTGCAAAATACAGGGTCTGTGCCTTCTCTGGATTATCTATTTATGCTTTTTTCAAATGCTGTTTTTTCATGTCATATTTGATTTCCTGCCTTGCAAATAGAGGTATCCCTGTTGTATTCCTGTCAATGTCAATTTTATTATCGGGGGATGTTGAAACAAACCCAGGACCGATTTTAGGAAATTCGGAAGACGCGAATTGTTTATCGATACTTCATTTAAATATTCGTAGTATAAGGCATAAATTAGATTACATAAAAGATAACTTTTTAGACTTTGATGTTCTCTGTTTTACAGAAACGCATTTGACACACGATATAACCGATGACTTTATCAGATTAGAAGGGTTCACTGAGCCCTTTAGGAAAGATAACTCAGCTTATTCAGGTGGTCTACTTATTTATGTATCTGATAAATTAAATGCAACTCGCAAACCTGAATTAGAGACTCAAGTAGACAATACTATTTGGATTGAAATTAAATATAAGGAATCTCTTCTTCTATTATCAAATATTTATCGCCCACCTAATACACCTGTTGCCTTTTGGCAAGATTTAAACATAACTTTAGAACAAGCACTAGCTATTATGGACAATATAGTTATAGTAGGGGACATCAACGAAGATCAACTCAACGTTAACAATCGTCACTTAAAAGATATTCAGCTCTTAAATAATATAAAAAATATCATTACGGATCCGACTAGGATAACTGCTACTACATCTACACTTATAGATCCAGTTTTATTATCCCAACAAATTCAGCCGCTAGATTCTGGTGTCTTAGTTGTACCAGATATAATTAGCGATCATCGTGCTACTTATGTCTTTATCTCATTCATTCATGAGAGTTCAACTACATATAAGCGCAAAGTCTGGTTGTACAAAAGAGCTAATTTTGAAAATTTGAACGAAATGATAACACATGAAAACTGGAATTTTATTAATGATTTGCCTATCGACGAAGCCTGCAAAACTTTTACTGAAAAATTACTTGAACTAATGCACGTTTGTATACCAAATAAGGAAGTTGTAATAAGGCCCGATGATAAACCGTGGTTTGACTCGGAAATTCGAAATGCTACAAGACGTCGAGATAGACAAAAAACTAAAGCAGCCAAAACCAAAAACCCTAATGATTGGACCAAGTACAAACAATTAAGAAATAAAGTAAATAATATGAAAAAACATGCAAAAGAACAATATTTTAATAACTTAGAAAATGTAATTACTGATGCTGACAAATTTAATCCGAAATTATACTGGAAGATTTTAAAACAATTAATTAAAGAAAATAAAGGAAATGACACGATCCCTCCTTTAAAAACTGTTCAAAATGGAGAAGAAAGCTATCATTTTTCTGATCAAGAAAAGGCAAAATGTTTAAATGATTTCTTCGCCTCAATTTCCACTATAAACGATTCAAATGTTTCGCTTCCAAATTTTGTACCAAAGACATTTAATAACCTATCAAATATAGAAATTTCGGAAACTGAAATAATTGAAACAATTGAAACACTTAATTCTAACAAAGCTGTTGGTGAGGATCAAATCAGTCACAAAGTATTAAAAGCAACTAAAATGTCGATAGCAAAGCCGTTATGCATGTTATTTAATAAATCATTAATGTCTGGTGTCTTCCCATCTCTGTGGAAATCATCTATTATTATGCCATTATATAAAAAAGGACTCAAAGATATTCCATCAAATTATAGACCTATTTCGCTACTGAGCTGTATTGGAAAACTAATGGAAAGATTAATTTATAAAAGTATATATAATCATCTTATTTCAAATAATCTTGTATATAAAAAACAATCGGGATTCTTGTCCGGCCATTCCACTGTACATCAGCTTATTGATATTTACCATCAGATCTGTCAAGGCATAGACTCTAAAGTTTATACTTGCATGATATTTTGCGACATATCTAAAGCCTTTGATCGAGTATGGCATCGTGGCTTACTGTTTAAATTACAACAAAACGGTATATCAGGGAAGTTATTAGATTGGATTGTTAGTTATTTATCAAACAGACAGCAAAAAGTTTTTCTTGGTTCTTCCATGTCAAACGTTAAACATACATCAGCAGGCGTACCCCAAGGCTCTGTTCTTGGGCCTCTGTTTTTCCTTATTTACGTGAACGATATCATTGATAATTTATTAAGTATCACTCGACTGTTTGCTGATGATACATCTTTGGCTTTTTCTTCTTCCAATTTGGCAGATTTGGAAGGTATCTTAAACCATGACCTGCAGGTCATTTCAATTTGGGCAAAACAATGGTTAGTTGACTTTAACCCAGCAAAAACAGAAGCGATGTTATTTACACTGGAAAAGGACATAAATCCACCTGTATTAATGTTTGATGACACACAAGTAAAATTTGTAGACCAGCACAAACATTTAGGAATTTCATTTAGCCACGATGCCAAATGGCACGAACATATCAACAATATTTTAACCTCCGCTGCAAAAATTCTAGGTATGATGCGTAAATTAAAATATAAACTTCACAGAAAAGCACTAAATCAGATTTATTTATCGTTTTTGAGACCGATTCTCGAATACGCATCTGCAGTATGGGATGGTTGTACAATGTATGAAAAAGATAGTCTCGAAAAAATACAACATGAAGCTGCAAGGATTGTTAGTGGTTTAACTAGATTAGTTTCTATTGCCAAATTATATTCTGAAATTGGATGGCTTTCATTAGCTGACCGGCGAAACTATCAGAAGTTAGTTCTTGTGTTTAAATCCAAGAATGCCATGTTACCAGAGTTTCTAACTAATCTTTTTCCTCCAATTGTGGGTATGACAACTCATTATACTTTACGAAACAGCGACGACTTTGTTATTCAAAACCAAAGAACGCAAGTTTTCTCTAGATCCTTCATCCCATCTTCTACAAGTTTATGGAACCAACTACCTCAAGAAATTCGAAACAAACCCACATTATCAAGTTTTAAAAGCGCTTTACTCAGTGATCTGTTTATTGCACCAAAAGTACCACAATATTTCTTGTGTGGTAACAGAAAATTATCAGTAGTACACGCATGTATTAGAAATAATTGCAGCAACTTACACAATGACTTATTTAGAAACAGATTAAGAGAAAATGCACAATGTGAATGTGGAACAAGTATAGAAGACGCAGAACATTATTTCTTTCAATGTTATAGATATACAAACGAACGGCGAAAACTCTTCCACAATACCCACAGATTCCATCCACTAAATATAAATACTCTACTAAATGGCAGAGAGTCACTTTCTTTCGAAGAAAACTCAACGATATTTCATAGTGTACAGGAATACATAAAGGATACCAACCGCTTTTAGGCATTACAAACACTCATCAGGAAAACACGCCTATATAAATTCGATTTCCTTGAACTCCACTTTATATAGTAGAAATGGGGACCTCCAGGTGTAGACAGTATTTATCTTGTTCTTGCCCTAGAGCATGGTGTGTGGGTGTTCGTTTGGACTGCCTCAGGGGCGGTTCTAGCGGATACCCTCAGTTTGTGTTATGGGCGTGGATATGGGGGGTATCTGGAATTTTACTTGGAAAAATCACTTTCAGTGGTAAAATTTTACCGGTATATTTGATTAAGTGTGTTTACGTATCGATTCGTATAGAGTAACTTCCGAGAGGTTGAGAGAAATGTTGCTGCTAACTGTGTTCCGGTTATTTCTGCATTTTGAAGATATATTTCAAGACGTTCTACCTATATCTATCCTTTCTCCTTATTTCTTGGATATTTCTCTTCTCTATTGATAGTCCCCATACTCGTGTGGTTATGTTTGATTTGTCATTTGTGAATTGCTTAAAACTGTACTTTGTAAAATCATTCTTCGATATAAAAAGATTGGGTACAACATGGATATTATACGACAGACTGCATGCATGGTAGTTAACCCAATCACGGTTGGCGACTTTGCTTCCCTCTTTAATTGCACGCCGGTGGGTCAGGCCTCAGATTCTATGACGGCTCCAACGTAAAGGCTTATTGAAAATTAAAGAGATAATGTTGGTTGGTGCCTGATGCTCTGTCTCTGGTCGGGCTCATCGGAGTCTAACTGTTGGTTTTCTTTTGCTCCAGCATTTCAGTGGTTTCTTGCTGTCGAGTCCTCACCGTTTTCTCACCTCTGTGGTTCTTTGATTTCTGTGTTCACGGAGATGTTGCACTGATGAGTTAGGAGGCCTTCATGCAGACTGAACAAATTATTTGTCTAAATCGCGACGGAAGTAAGGGCGGGGATTGTGGCCACGTAAAGTCGATTTAAGCCCCCCAGTGGAAATCTTCCACTGGCCGTTCCGGGGCGGCTCTTCTGTGGCGATTTATTTGTGTTGTTGTTTGTTGCTTGCTGTGTGTGTCGCTTGTGTCTTTTGGTTTTGGATGGCCATATGGCCATTTTGTGGGAAAGTAACTGTCCATATGGCCTTCCTTTGTTTAGGTTTCCATTATGGTCTGGTCGCTTAATGTTTGTATTTCTTTCCCTTTGGTGTCTTTTATGGATGGAGTAAGTTAATTGTATCAATTCCTGATCTTTGTTTTACTTCTACTTTGTACTTGGGAAGGGCCGTAACTAATGTTGCTAGAACTTGTGGCCCAACCCATTTGCTTGTATCTTATGTTATAAGCAATAAAATATGTTTAAATCAAAATCAAACCAATAGGGTTTATTAGCATGGACGGTCTGCCTCACACCGTGGTTCCTGCACAGGCTTAGATCCTCTAAGCGGTTTACCAGTACTAGTGTGCGGGCCGGATTCAGCTCTGCGTGGAAGCATCATGCAGCCCATATATTTCTTGAAGCCCCTATGGGCGGGGGCTGAGAAACAAGACAAATACGAAAACTACACCAGTGCGACATACTGCATTTTTTCACATCTCCAAAATAGCTATTTTTCTGAGGAAAATCCTTGATACTTTTCTTATCTTTACAACAAACATAAGTTGTGTGGCTCCTTAGAACCCCTTATGAAGGCGGTTCTAACCAGTACCCACAACACATGTCTTGGAACAGAAATAAGAAAAATAATGTATCCCCCACCCCCACCGTCAACCCTTGTTTTCACTATATAAAGTAGGATTCAGGGGCCGTTTATTTCACGGACTTGTTCACAGTTCACATGATGAGGTATTGTACTATCCATGAGTGAAGGGGCTGATCAGACAGCGCAGACGCACAAACTGACCTGCAAATTGCAACAAAAAGGTCCTGTCACGATGTGGCGCATTTTGTATACTTTTGGATCAATGTGTAGATAAGCTGTATGGAAATCCTGGAGACTTCTAACTTTATTACTTCTTACTTCTCACTTCCAACTTCTGATTTCTAACTTCTGACTCCTACTAACTTTCAACTTCTCACTACCGACAATAAATTATTACTTCTAATTTCCTACTTCTTGATTTCTAATTTCCGATTTGTAACACCCGACTCATTACGAAAACACGCCTATACCAATACTTTGTCACCTTTATCGCCGACAAAAAAAAATGAAATTTTTAAGATGAAAAGTTGTGATATTTTTCTTATTTCTGCTCAAAATATGGATTGTGGATACTCTTTAGAACCGCATCGTCGAGGCGGTTCTAACGAGTACCCACAATCTATATATTAGAGCAGAAATAAGACAAATAGGTTTACCCATACAAACCCCAGTTTAACTATATAAAAGTGAAGTTCAAGGGGGTCAAAATTATATAGGCGTGTTTTCGTGATGTGTTACTTCCAACTTTAACTTCTGACTTCTTACTTCTAAATCCCTACTTCTTAACACAAGTTTCCGACTTTCCACTTTTCACTTATTTACCCATTGCATGCGGGAAACCCCTAAAACAGTGAAGGTCCAGATCAGACGCCGCAGAACGCTAACAGAATTGTCCGTCAAAAATAGGATAAAAATGAAGAGGAAAAGAAAAAAAATAGGCCTGACACCCCTTATATGACAAATGGATTTGTCTTGGCATGGATCTAATTCCTTCTGCGAACCTTTCTTCTTATCTCTGATGTGATCCAGGTAAGCGAAGACACAGACCTACTAGTTTTTGAGGGGATATGATTTTCGGCCAAAGTAGAAATTATCAAATCAAAGTTCTCCTTGGCAGACCGAGCATCTGAATGACCATTAAAGTATTTCTCTTTTGCAGTCGTGAAGTGATTTTAGAAGTTGGAAGTAGGAAGTAAGAAATTAGAAGAAAGGAATAATTAATTTAGAACCAAGCAGTGATAAAATTAGAAGTCGGTCAAATGAAGTCGGAAGTTAGAAGTAAGAAGTCGGAATTTAAAAATGTCGGAAGTTAGAGGTACGAAGTGGGAAGTAAGAAATAAAATTTGGGAAGTCAGAAGTAAAAGCTTCCTCAGACCTGCATATCTTAAACATGAACTTAAAGTTTTGGTTTCTGGGTCTTAATTTGTCATAGTGGTCTTATTTCAACTCCAAACATAGGTTGAAGGTGCTTCTTCGAAACACCTCATTGAGGCGGTTCTAACGACCCAAAACTTATAAGTGCGCTCGTTAGAACCGCCTCAATGAGGCGGTTCTAACGAGTACCCAAAACCTATGTTTTGGAGCAGAAATGATAAAAATAATTTAAACCCGCAGCAAACCCGCCTACCTTTTTCTATATAAAGTGTGGTTTAGACGGGTATTCAAATTACTGACTTTTTAACATGATGATATTTTTGTGACAAATACAAGCCTAAATGTTCAGGGGAGTGATCAGGAGCATATGGTCATCATGTCTTGTTTTCCTAGCAAAAGCGTCTTTGGTGTCTCTGATGGGAGCTGTGGGTTGATTGAATCGATTCCTGATCATTGCCTTCACTTTTATTTTATAATACTTTATACTAATTAGTTGCCTATTTCCGAGAACTTTCTGTTGTTAGTGTCCATTTTCGAGAAAAAAATAATTAAATTAACAAACGGCAATAATAATTATTATTCTTAACGTAGTGTCGTTTCTAGCTGTATCGTTTTACCAACAAGATACCAGTATATAAAATACCTGTCAACAGATCGTTGCTAGGCGACGGATTAAAGTCTGGTATCAGAAATCAATGTAAGAAACAGGTAAGTATCTTGCTGACGCAAATGCTATCGGCGAGATCTCGAATACCATTCCTTGACACGTGACATGAAATCTGGAAAAATCTAACAAAATCTGTAATATCGTTGGTGTGATCAAATGGAACTGGAGACGGATTATTGAGAGGTATTTTCTTTACCATATATATATATATACCATATTCGATGCAAATGATTGTGAATGCTTGCTTACTAGAAGCGCGACAGTGAGGAGCCACACGCTGTATTTTTGGTAAAAAAATAAGACAGGTTATGTTTATCATTATTTTTGTTTGTATTGAGGTTTTACGTCCCCGTCAAAACTACTTAGATAATTTTGGAGACGTTTCTTCCGATTATGAAATGACATCTCAAGCCCTACCACCAAAGGAAATAAATGGGCTGCATGATGCTGAAACCGACCGCACACGAGTACTGGTAAACCGCTTAGAGGATCTAAGCCTGTCCAGGCAAAGCGTTATAAACCCAATTGGTTTCATTTGGCGACAGGGCTTGAGATGTCAATTCATCTCAGTGGCGGGTAAAAGTCCACAAAATTGGAAGTAACGTCTCCAAAATGACCTATACAGTGTTGACGGGGACGTTAAACCTCAAAGCAATCAAACAAAAAACCAACCAAACAAACCGCTAGAGTTTATCCGACAGTACCACTTTTGTTTGGCCAGTCTTAGACCTAAGCGGTGTACCCGTACTCATGTTTGGTCGGTTTCAGCTCTGCCTGGAAGCAACAGTTTGCACCGTTGAAGACCCGGTGGGCGGAGAAATGTTTTATCTTTTAAATGCTGTATATGATTGTTCCCAGCAGGCACACGTCGCTAGGGCAACGTCAAATCAACGTCGGTGCAACGTCATCACGTTGCACCGACGTTTATGTGACGTTGCATAAAGGTCATGACATTGTACCGAAGTTGATGTGACGTCGCAATTACGTCATGTGCCTGCTGCGTTGGTGGTTTACAATGATATTCTCTACACATTCCCAGTTTTTTTTTAAGCAAAAGTGTAGGCCTTGATCAGATGCCGCATTTCGTTTAATTCTTGAATTGATGTACTGTTAGCAAGTAGTGTAGACCCAGATCAGACCCCGCGTTCTGTGGAGTCTTATCTGGGTCTACACTTAATATAAATCCCAACACACGATTCTATAGCTAATCCTCGTATGGAACCTCCTTAAGGGGAATGGGAACACCTTTAGGGGAGGCAACTCATGCAAAAGTAATTTTGTCTCCCATGTCAATAGGGGTCAACTCTTAAAGGAAAGAATTTGCTCATAAGGAGCAAATTCTTTCCTTTAAAAGTAGACCCATTTTTCAGTTGAGTTGGACAGGGCTTATAGAAAAGCGAACAGAAGGTCCCGAAAATTGTCTTCCTTTGAAAAATGACGAAAACAATCTGCCAGGTGTTCCCATTCCCCTACAAATAGCGCGGCGGTTTTTGTGTCAATTACTGTTACGTGGATTTCTACAAATCATGTGGATATCAGCACTGAAGAGCTTCTATGCTTGTTAACATTTGGTCGATTGTTTGAGTCGACTGATAATCAATCGACCTAAAACGGGGTTCATAAGGGTGTACATTATTTTCCTTATTCTTTCTTTGGGCGTAACGGTGTGGATACTCGTAAGAATCGCCTCACTAAGCTTTGAAGCAGAAATCAGACAGAAAGTGTATAGTTATTCGTCATAGATATCTTATATCTGAAGTCATTATCCCTATGATACACTGATAGGATTGTGTTTTATAGCAAATATAATTTACTGTTTCATATTTAAAGTTGTCTTGATCTGGCTCTAAATATAGATTGAGAACCCCGGCTGGCACTCAACGCTGAATCAACGTTGTTTCAACGTTGAATCAGGGTTGTGCGCCTACTAGGACCCCATAATTACGCGTGCTGTTTGTAATCTATACTCAGATGGCACACAGTGTGTAGGCCTATCTAACGTCGTATCAACGTCGATGCAACGTCATGACGTTGCCCCGACATTGATGCGGCGTTGCTTAAACGTCATATGCCCGCAGGTTATGTTCTTTAGCATGCTGAAAGTACATACGGGATGTTCATAATTTAGACTTGATGGTAAAGGAGTTATAATATCGTGATGACGTTTCTCGACACTAACTCTTGTGTTGTCGGCGACATGTATTTTTGCCATATCCTTACGTTTATATGCGAAACGTCATGCGTCAAGTCTTATATGCTGGTTATAAGAACATAATTGACCTGTTCCCAATGCTCGCCATTTATCATATGACGTCGCGTCTGATAGTGTTATAACGCCTTGTATTATTTACGATAATCCACTAGTGGATTAAATATGCAAGTTAGCTAGATTTCCGCACGGTCTCCGTGCGGTGCCCGTACGGTTTCCGTACGATTTTGAACCAGCTTGTCACCGAAAATCCGTACAAGAAATCGCACGATGTCCTTATACAATGTAACCACATAAATCGTAGCCGGTAGTCTCCTACGATTTCTAAAAATCGTACGGAAAATTGTAGACATATAAATCGTACGACGCCCGTAGCCAAATGTAACCTAGGCATTAGCTGCTATTCAAGAGAGATCAAAGAGGTATATGAGTATCAGTCTCCATTGTGACTTGCAACTTCATCTCTTACTCCATTCCCAATTGAAACATTAATGAAACGCATTATCGGATTAAGCCCTTTCATTTTGCTTTTGATAGGATCTTTGAAAAAGGAAAGTGATTAGTATGTGGAGTAACAAACGAAAACACGTTTTATGACACGTGCGGCCATTGACAGAAACACCCAAGCCAGCCGACATTGATAAGTAGATGCCACATCGTATATCGATGTTGATCCGACTTTGGCTCCACATTTTTGCTGGTTGGTGATAAGGTATGTGCATTTGGGGCTGTTCCCTTTCCTTACATCATTTGAAAGCAGGTCATCCAGTCCGTGGTTTGAATACCATTACGAAAACACCCCTATACAAATACAGTGTAAATTTTACCGCTGAAAAAAAAAAAAAAAACAATTTAAGGTGAAAAATTGCGATATTTTTCTTATTTCTGCTCAAAACATAGATTGTGCGCACCCGTTAGAACCCCCTCATCGAGGCGGCTCTAACGAGTACCCACAACCTATGTTTTAGAGCAGAAATTAGAAAAATAAGATTTACCCTTGTAAATCCCAGTTTCACTATATATAAGTGGGGTTCAAGGGGGTCAAAATTGTATAGGCATGTTTTCGTGACGCCTGGTAAACTTGAAATAAGAAAATGGGGTTAACAAGGGTTAAATGTTTTTTTTTGTTGTTGTTTTTTGTTTGTTTGTTTGTTTTTTCTGTGAGCTCTTTGTTTGTCAGTTTGTTTGATTTGAGGTTGAACGTCCCCATCAACACATAATAGGTCATTTTGGTCCGTTGCTTCCAATTTTATGGGACTTATAACCCAAATTGAGATGAAATGACATCTCAAACCCTGCTGCCAAATCAAATCAATAGGGCTTATAATCATGGAGGTCCGACTGGCACCGCTTTACCTGGGCAGGCTTAGATCCTCTAAACGGTTTACCAGTACTCGTGTGCGGTCGATTTCAGCTCTGCGGGGAAGCATCGTGCAGCCCATCTATTTCTTCAAGCCATGATGGGCGGGGGCCGTTTCTGTGCGCTCTTAACCATAGAGTGTGGGAAACGACGATGTATATTTGCCGTAGAAATAAGATTTTTTAACAAAATGCCATTTAAGATATTATATCACCCATGGTACAAGTATATCCCTTTGTATGACAGTTCATGAGTTCTTTATATCACACTGCCGTCTAACCAAAGCGGTAATTAGCTGTCACAATTTGTCAACCATTGCATAATTTCGGACAATGGAAGTGAAAGCAATAATCAAGAATCGATACAACTACCCAACACCTCCCATCAGAGACACCAAAGGGGAAGAAACACGAACCTGAAATAATTAAACACTGATGAAAACCTCGCAGGCGAAAATCAAAAAGGACAGTTACTTTCCCACAAAATGGCCAAACGGCTATCAACAATTAGAACTGATAAACAGTACATATATGGGCCCCGTCAAAATCAAAGCGATTTTGGTACTTATCGCCTATGCGAGCAGCGAAGGTTCAGGTGAGCCTGCGCATCCGCGCAGTCTCGCCAGAACCTTCGCTGCTCGCTCATACAAGCAGTGAATCAAGAGGAACCTTCAGACAGAAAGCCATATCCCTGGCCCCTCTGAATGGCTGGGCATGCGCTGTTAAAATTTGTCATGACGGAATGCTCGAAGACACAAATTCGCTTGGCGGGGCTCATATATACAAGTAAAGGCAAAATATAACAAAAGTAAACAGCGACAAAAGAACGGCCTTTGAACGATCAGTAAAAAGTATTTCACTGGGACTGGGGCTTTCGTGACCACAATCCTCGCCCTTGGTTCTGTCGCGGTTTTGTCAAATGAGCCCCGCCAAGCGAATTTGTGTCTTCGGGCATTCCGTCATGACAAATTTTAACTGCACATGCACAGCCATTCAGAGGGGCCAGAGATATGGCTTTCTGTCTGAAGGCTTCCCTTGATTCACTGCTTGTATGAGCGAGCAGCGAAGGTTCTGGCGAGACTGCGCGGATGCGCAGGCTCGCCTGAACCTTCGCTGCTCGCATAGGCGATAAGTACCAAAATCGCTTGACGGGGCCCAAATAATTTGTTCAGTCCGCATAAAGGCTTTCTAACTCACCAGTGCCATCTCCGAGAACATAAAAATCAAACGACAACAGAGATGATAACTGAAATGCAGGAGTAAAAGAAAACCAACAGGTCCAACCAGAGAAAGAGCATCAATTACCAAACGACATTACCTAGAATTTAAGTAGGCCTTTACACTGGAGCCGTCAAAGAATATAAGGCCTGACCCACCAGCGTGTAAAGAGAAGCAAAGTTATCAACCGTGGTCGGGTAAGCTATGGTACTACCATGCATGCAGTCTGTCATATAACATTTGTGTTGTATATCGAAACAGCGAAACAGCAGTAAAGGCAATGATCAGGAATTGATACAGATAACCCCACCTCCCATCAGAGACATCAAAGTGAAAGAAACACAAACTGAAATAAATAGACCCTAATGGAAATACCACTAGCCAAAAATGACAGCCACTTTCCCACAAAATAGCCAATTGTCTATCCAAAACAAAAAATTTATAAGTGATACATACATTGTAAGACGAAGTATAACAAAAATAAATTGCGACACAAGAACCGCATTGGAACGGTCAGTGAAAAGTATTTCACTGGGTGTATGTCGGTGGGTGTGTGTGTGTGGGGGGGGGGGGGGGTATAAATCAATTTTACGCGGCCGCAATCCTCGCCCTTGCTTCTGTCTCGATTTAGAAAAAAAATGTTCAATCCGCATGAAGGTTCTTTAACTCATCAGTGTCACATCTCCGAGAAAACAAAAATGAAACAACCACAGAAATGAAACTATGGTGGGGAGTGAAATGCTGGAGCAAAACAAAAGCAACATTTAGATTGCGATGGGCTCGACCAGAGACAGAGCATCAGCGACGAAAATGGGATCCTAAAATCATTGCAAGCAAATATTTTCTGAATTTATTTACTAAGCCACCATAACTTCGGGTTCCGATAGGCCTTGTTGCAGAAGCACTTTAAGTCCAACCCTGAAGTTTTGAACTAAATCAGAACGCCGTCTATAAAACTTAATAGAGGCTTTTCGTAGGTTTTGATACCGATAACCTTATCGATAAGTTAAGCAGTTAACAAGTTATTAGGAGTGCTGAGGTCTGTTACATGATTAGTAAAGTAGAAGTAAAACAAAGATCAGGAATTGATACAATTAACTTACTCCACCCATAAAAGACACCAAAGGGAGAGAAATACAAACATTAAGCGACCAGACCATAATGGAAACCTAAACAAAGGAAGGCCATAAGGACAGTTACTTTCCCACAAAATGGCCATATGGCCATCCAAAACCAAAAGACACAAGTGATACAAACAGTAAGTAACAAACAACAACCTAAATAAATCGCCACAGAAGAGCCGCCTTGGAACGGTCAGTGGAAGATTTCCACTGGGGGGCTTAAATCGATTTTACGTGGCCACAACCCTCGCCCTTACTTCCGTCGCGATTTAGACAAATAATTTGTTCAGTCCGCATGAAGGCCTCCTAACTCATCAGTGCAACATCTCCTTGAACACAAAAATCAAAGAACCACAGAGGTGAGACAACGGTGAGGACTCGACAGCAAGAAACCACTGAAATGCTGGAGCAAAACAAAACCAACAGTTAGACTCCGATGAGCCCGACCAGAGACAGAGCATCAGGCACCAACCAACATTATCTCTCTAATTTTCAATAAGCCTTTACGTTGGAGCCGTCTGGCAAATCAAATCAATTGCGAAATATAATCACGATAGGATTTCACACGAGGAACATCTTCATATATGAAAGGAAAGTTAACAATCTCAAAATCAAAACCATCTCGTTTATCTTGAATTTTGTAGAAAACAAACCCATCGACAATACATAAATATAATTTCAAGAACGGGACTTCGAACTTTGCTTCCCTCTTTAATTGCACGCCGGTGGGTCAGGCCTCAGATTTATGACGGCTCCAACGTAAAGGCTTATTGAGAATTAGAGAGATCTAATTCAAGGTAATGTTGGTTGGTGCCTGATGCTCTGTCTCTGGTCGGGCCCATCGGAGTCTAACTGTTGGTTTTCTTTTGCTCCAGCATTTCAGTGGTTTCTTGCTGTCGAGTCCTCACCGTTGTCTCACCTCTGTGGTTCTTTGATTTTTTGTGTTCACGGAGATGTTGCACTGATGAGTTAGGAGGCCTTCATGCGGACAGAACAAATTATTTGTCTAAATCGCGACGGAAGTAAGGGCGAGGATTGTGGCCACGTAAAATCGATTTAAGCCCCCCAGTGCAAATCTTTCCACTGACCGTTCCAAGGCGGTTCTTCTGTGGCGGTTTATTTATGTTATTGTTTGTTACTTACTGTGTGTATCACTTGTGTCTTTTTATTTTGGATGGCCATATGGCCATTTTGTGGGAAAGTGACTGTCCTTATGGCCTTCCTTTGTTTAGGTTTCCTTTATGGTCTGGTCGCTTAAAGTTTGTGTTTCTTTCCCTTTGGTGTCTTTGATGGGTGGAGTAAGTTAATTGTATCGATTCCTGATCTTTGTTTTACTTCTACTTCGGTATCAGAAGAATTGGCTTTATTTAAATGAAATTCTGAAGGGTTAATTTGTCTTATCACACCGTCGAAGTAGGTATTGTCAATATTTTATAAATTATCCAAATATCAAGACTTCAAGCTAATAGTGTCTATGATTTCAGATTGGTTTCAACGGAAAGGGACATCATGAAGGCCCCTTCTTAACGAAACATGAACAAATCAGCCACAAGGGGTGCTCAATTCGTAACCATCGTAATTCAAACAATTTGTCTAAATAGCTTAGTACCATATCTTATATAGAAATTGTCAAGTAGAAAGTTGAGAGCTTCACACACTTTCTGATATGATAATAATGTGTAATTTTATGATCTTCAGAAGTGAAAAAGTCTTTTCTTACATTACTTGCAAGATAAAGGGCATCTTCTCTTTGGATTGTCCATTCAATTAAACCATTGTTGTTGTTGTTTTTTTTTTGTTTTTTTTTTGTTTTTTTTTTGTTGTTGTTGTTGTTTTTTTTTTTGTTGTTGTTGTTGTTGTTTTTTATAAGAAGTGCAGTGTAAAGCGTTGAAAAATCATGAGTAGACAAACTAAAAGCACGAAAACGTCTGAACTTCAGTTTATTTGAAATATAAGTAAAGACTGAGGATTGGAATTTATTAAATTTAATTTATTTAAAACCTCTTTCGATTTTTATAGACCAAGATTTAAATTTTTAACAGGCACAATGGCATATCCCGATCGACTTTTAATGAAACCAACGTGTCATTAAATTACTGTCAAGTGTGGATGAAGTCATGAAACGTACATACAATGACTAGTTTTCATAAATCAACAACTGGTTTTCATTTCAAAGAAAATGAGTATTGAAAATGGATTTGAGCATTTTACAGATAAACAGTGATTCTTGAAAAAATGACACACTTTTGAAAATACCCTGTCGCTAATGTTTGTCCCTTCATGGTGGCTAAACAACGCAGTCTATGGGTGTAAATAAGCCATATAAGCCAAGAGGCATATTCTGGAACTTACTTCCAATTCTATAACCAATGCCTTCTAGTACGATTACTGAGTTAGCACCTTTAATATACCAGTGGGGTGTGCGTTTTTGCCATGTCACAAGGCATGGTTACATACTGAAGTGCAAACATCTAACCTTTTATTCTTTAGATGGAATGGGATTGCAATTGCGGTTCAATGATACGATGCTTAGGAAACACTTAGCAGAATTTAAAGACTTATTGCATTCAGTGTCTGGACACAATGCCGTAAAAATAGGGGGTCGCTAAAACAGCACTCACCTACTGTAACGGATCTATATCTGGTCACAGTGTGCAGACAGGGTTAATTCTCTGCTTATAACTATGTCATATATTCCACCAAAGGAATGTTCTGATAAGTAAACCATTAAGAGTTTGATCTTCTTTCGAAATAAACATAATATGAAATCTGAAAGTGGATAATTAATTTGTCACTTTTCAGAGCCTCACCTCCGTAACGGTGCTTTCAAAAAGTCAATAGATGGAAATGAACACTTTAAGCTAATTGCCATATATTTTGCATAACATTGTACTGATATGAAACATAACATTGACCATTGGTCCAACAACAACGGTTTGGTTGATAAAAACAAACTGTCATCCACCTCCGTAACTTCTCTTCTCCGTAACGTAAAAACCTATGCCGATATAGGTATCGGAACATCTTTGTGTGTATCGAGTGTTATTTGTGCTAGTAATATCAAATCACTAAAGCTATACATCGGAGTTTGGTCTAGCTACATACTGTGGGGAGAAATCTATCGTTACGGAAGAGAGGTTACGTAGGTGAGGTAAAATGTTATGGAGGCGAGCAATTTTAGAAGTGAGCGTTACTTATTCAGACAATCAGTAGCCCAACGAAGTGTTGTTTGTTGGCAAAAGCTATGAGTTTAACTTCATAAATATACTCATTGGGTTAGCATAGACTGTTGGATGAAACAGACACATGGGCTTACAAATATAAACTCTCCTCCGTAACGAGCAGGTTTTACTGTCAAAAACTCAAAAACTATTGAAATGGTATGGGTAAAAGTTTGGGTCAAATGTCAAAATGAGGAAATAAACCAAAAGAAAATATATCAGTCGAAATTCCAAAAGGTTCATTTTTCGTACTTTTTGGTTTCATAATTGGGTCATTTTTTCAAGAATCACTGAAAGTGTTTCAACAGCTTTCTTTAGAATGTAAGATGTTATATTTGTGTATAGGGGTCGTTTCGCTCATTGATTTTCTCTATTCTTGGGCAATCAGTTGACAATAGCTTTGGAAATTTTTTTACCATTCTTTAAAGTAGGTAGGTGAGAACACTAATCAGTGATGGGTTGAGACCTTGACAAGGAAATCTCAAGCTGGTGTCGGCATAGTTTCGCATGAGAATTGAATTAAAAACTTGCCTGAGGTTTGCATAGATTTTATGAATCCCATATGGGTATGATATCCAAATGAGATAAGGTAGCACATCTGTTAGACTAGATCACTTGCTATTCAGTTGCGTTCAGTATCTTTGACAATTTGTCATGTGGTCGGCTACAACCTACACCAAAGGTGGCACATTGCAGCGAACTGTAGTGCATTACACGTATATTCATCACGAAAACATGCCTATATAATTTTGACCCCCATGAACCCCAATTTTATATAGTAAAACTGGGGTTTCCGGGGGTATACCTTATTCTTCTTATTTCTGCTCTAAAATAAAGATTGTGGGTACTCGTTAGAACCGCCTCGATGAAGCGGTTCTAACGAGTGACCATAATCTATATTTTGAGAAGAAATAAGAAAAATATCACAATTTTTCATCATAAAATTTTCATTTTTTCGACGATAAAGGTGGCAATGTATTTTGTTTTGGCGTGTTTGCGTAATGTCTGAGTATTATCCTTTGATCTCGAGAACAATTCTAGCGATGTTTTAAGGGGAATTGATACGTCGATGTGACGTCAAAATTTCGTCATGTGCCTGCATGGACTTCCCCTCCGGCATCAACGGTATCTCTCCCTGAATCCTAAATCAGATTGAGCTGTTAAGAAACTTAATCAGAGGCATCAAGGCAACATGCAGATTCAGATTTGCTAAAGGCAATGTGATCTGACAGATACGATGGACTACATGTATACCATGGCCAGCCTCATGAGCGATTTCTGGCCCATTTGGGCCTCTTCTTCTTTCTTTTGATGTAGGTCCCTCCAGTTGATTGGAGCACCCGGGTCAATACCCGGTAGGTTGTTGTTGACAATAATAATTACCCAAGGAATCCACAGAATATTCCTATATCTACACTATTTACATACGTGTTAGGTGTGTGGTGGCGGCCACAATAGAGTAAATTTCAGGTATTTCAAGTATTTCTCAATTTAGAAGTTTTCTGTGTAGTTGAAGTCTTTTTGAGTGCAACCGATAACAGTGCCTCTAGTTATCGTTAGGAGCAGTTCTTTTTATTGAAAGAACTGTGTTCTGGTAAGCAAAATGGAAGCTGGTGAACTTGTTAGTCTTGCAGATCTTGTAATGTTCAATGTCTACAATGTATTGTAGTCTTGTAATGTTCAATCTGTTCTCAGTGGCGAACTAAATGTAAGAAATAATTGGAGCTTACAGTGGAGAAGATAAACTGATTTTTATCTTACAAACTCATTAAAAGTTCAAACCGGGTTTAAACCAGCAGATAGCAGTTGCAAACAATCTTATTCATGTCATGTATACAACAAAAATATTATGCTATATGTTACCGACGTTTCCTGTGATTTTTATCACGTACATGTAGAAAAAGTTGAACTCATCCAACAATATATTACCACTACCTGACCCCTAACGATAAAAATAGTGAAATACAAACACTGGTGGGCTTCAGATACGGTAATGCTGCCATATATGGCTATGGATATGACATTGGTTTGCGGATTGGGGGAGATATGTGAAAGTTTTCTTTTTCTATGCTACAATATGGATTATGAAAGATCATTAGAATCGCATAATTGCGGGAATTCTAACGAGTACCCACATTCTATATTTTCAGCAAATACATGAACATGTATAATGAAAACATTAAATATCCTAGCAAATTAGAAGCGAAGACAGTGCTCAGGAATCGATAAATTAACCAACAGCTCCCATCAGAGACACCAAAGGGAAAGAAACACAAACATGAAGTAACTATACCCTAATGGAAACGCCAACAGCGGAAAGCCAAAAGGACAGTCACTCTCCCACAAAACAGCCAATTGGCCAATTGGCTATCCAAAACAAAAAAGTATAAGCGATACACTCACTCAAAGACAAACCACAACAAAAATAAACCGCGACAAAAGAACCGCCCTGGAACGGTCAGTGAAACGAACTCCACTGTGGAGGGGATGCATATCGACCCCACGCGGCTGCAACCTCCGCCCCACCCCGCCGCGATCCAGACCCACCCAGCCCGCACGAAGGCCGCTAACCCACCAGCGCAGCATCTCCTAGGTCAACCACCACGCATGCAGTATGTCGTACAACATCCATGCTACACCCAATCTTTTTATATCAAAGAATGACTCCACGAAATCGGGCGCCAAAGTCATTGCAATTATTTACCCTTCTGAATTTTTATACTGAGTCACCACAAAGCCCGGGCCCGGACAGACCCTGCTGCAGAAGAGATTCAAGACCAGCATTGAATTTTGAATCGGAATGACGTCTATAAAATTTTGAAAAGGCTTTGCGCAGTTTATGATACCGATAACCTTGATCAAGAATTTTAGCAATCAACAATTTATTACGAGTGTTGAAGTCAGTTACATGACTAGACACTCTGGCAAATCGAATTAATTGTGAAATATAAACGCCATAGGATGCCGCACGAGGAACGTCACCATCCAAGAAAGGAAAATTTACAATCCCAAAATCAAAATCATCGCGTTTATCATAAATTGTGCAGGAAACAAACCCATCTACAACAGATATATGTATATCCAAAAACGGGAACTCGATATCAGAAGAATTTGTTTTATTTAACTGAAGTTCGGGGTGGTGGGGGGGGGGGGTGTAAATTTGACTAATCAAACCATCGAAATAGGTTTTGTCAATATTAAATAAATCATCCAAATATCTAGAAGGCTTCAATGATTTCAGATTGGTTTTCAGCGAAAAGAGATTCTTTCATAACAAAACAAGAACCGATCAGCCACAAGGAGTGCGCAATTCCTACCCATCTGAATACCCACAACTTGTCTAAATAACAAAGCCGAATTTCCGTATATAAATTAGGAGTTGTGATTCTTCTTAACATGATTGTTTTGATGTTAATTACGCCAGTTTTCATAAAACTGACGTTGGTATATAACATTATGGAAGTGTTGCTCTTTTAATTACCGCGGATCTAATAATTGCAGAGTAATTTACGCTCCTATGGGAACTGGTGACTTGCTTTTCCTGAAATGATGGTAGTTTCGCCCAAGTGGCAATGCTTCTGACTCCCGAATCAGGGCTCGCGAGTTCTACCCCAAGCCTGACCAAATACGACCTCCCTCTGACCTCAGTAGAGACGGGTACACTTGAACTTGTATTTGTGATACAATGTAATTCTGTTTAAGGGGATGGTTATAGCCGAGGTATTTTCCGTCATATTAACGAGGTAGGCAAATTTCTCGACTTCCTGTTTGCTTTAACTCAGTTAATTCAGTTAACTGTTAACTCAGTCCCTTAAAGAGGGGGTCTACCCTTAAAGGAGAGTATTTGCTGCCGGGGACGATTTTATTTTATTTTACGAATAGACCCTATAGGTGAGGGGGCAGCGGTTTTTGAACAATTTACATTCTCTTAAGTTATAGCCATTCGACTGATGCCTATCCGGAAAATGTGGGGTCTAGTGACCTGTTCGATGTGTCCTTAAGTTAAAACTGTTGACTGTAATCAAGCAAAATTTCACATTTCTTTTGTTAAGGGGATAGGAAGCTTTTATCAAAATAATCAACAGCAGTCTACTCAAGAAGGAAACAATTTGCTCCTCATTACGCAAACACGCCTATACAAATACATTGCCACCTTTATCGCTGAAAATATAAAAAATTTATTAAGAAAAATTGTGATATTTTTCTTATTTCTGCTCCAAATATATATTGTGGGCACCCGTTAGAACCGCCTCATCGAGGCGGTTCTAACGAGTATCCACAATCTATATTTTAGAGCAGAAATAAGAAAAATAAGGTATACCCCTATAAGCCCCAGTTTTACTATATAAAAGTGGGGTTCAAGGGGGTCAAAATTATATAGGCGTGTTTTCGTGATGTTAAGAGACATAATTTCCTTTAGGGGTAGATCCATTTATCTGAGCGGATCAATTTATAGGAAGACTGCAGGAAATCCTGAGGATTTTTCTTCCTTGCAGAATAGCGGAAAGAACGTCAAATGCATCCCTGTAAAGCAAAAAAACAAAATCTTAGTTACGTACATGAACGTGTTTCACAAAACATTGTTGTATTCGTATCTGTACGTATTTTGCTAATGCTGTTTTACTTATCTGAACGTGTTTCACTTAAAATTGTTTAACTTATCTAAAGGTGTTTTACTGACAATAATTATTGCTTGACTTATCTGAATATGTTTCAGTTAAACAATGGTTTAACTTGTTTGAATAGGATTCATTTGCAATCGTTTTACTTATCTGAACGTGTTTCACAACCAACTGATTATGTTTTATGAAAGTGTTTCACTGAGAGGTGTTTTATATATCTGAACGTGTTTCGCTTAACCTATTTACCTTTTTGATCTGTTTGTTTGCATTGTGGTTTAATGTCCTTGTCAACACTATTTAGGCCATTTTGGAGACGTTGCTTGCAATATTGTGGGAATTTTACCCGACATTGAGATGAAATGACATCTCAAGCCTTGCCGCCTTATGAAACCAAAAGACTTGTGTGCATTGGACGGTCTTACTCACTCACTTGGCCTGGGCCTGGGCAGGCTTAGTCCTTCTGAGCGCTTTACCAGTACTCATGTGCTGTCAGTTTCCGCTCTGCGTGGAAGCACTATTTCTCCAAGACCCGATTGGCTTTACTTATTTGTATTTATTTAAACGTGCTTTGTTTTATTTATCTGAACATGTTTCACTTTAAAGTATTTGTCTAAAAAGGTTTGATTCGCCTGAACGTTAGTCACTGAATGTGTTCCACTTAAAATTGTTTTACTTACCTGAACTTGTTTCTCAAACATTTACTTGTCTAAATGTGTTACACTTAACAACTGTTTTAATTGTATAGGCATATTTCATTGACAATAAAAAATATTGTTTTACTTAAGTGATCATATTTCACTAACTTTTGTTTTACATATCTGAATGTGATTCACTAATAATTGTTTTACTTATCTGAACGAGAAGCCTCTGTGGTGTAGTGGTTATGCTACTCGCCTTGTAAACCAGGGATCGCAGGGTCGATCCCGGGCTTCTCCCGACTTTCGGATGAGTCTATATAAACCGAGTCCCGTCTCCGTATAACCGTAGCTGTTGGTGAGACGTAAAACTCAAACACTCACTAACTTATCTGAACGTGTGTACTAAACAATAATTGTTGTATTTATCTGAACGTCTTTAATGTTGTACATAGCTGACCATATTTGACTTATATTCGTTTAACTTGTGTGAACGTGATTCACTAACAATTGTCTAACTTACCTGAACGCGTTTCACTAACAATCGTTAACTTATCTGGACATGAGTAACTGGTAAATGTTTTACATATCTGAATGTGTTTCAGGAACAGTTGTTTTACTTAAACAGTTGTTTTACTAAGCTGAACATGATTTGATAACAATTGTGTTACTTGTCTAAATGCATTTCACTGAAATTGTTTTACTTATCTGAACGTATTACATTAAATGGTTCTTCTGTTGCGATTTATTTTTATATGGTTTTTCTTTGAGTGTGTGTATCGCTTATATATTTTTTGTTTTGGACAGCCATTTGGTGGGAATGTAACTGTCCTTTTGACTTTCAGCTATTGATGTTTCCATTTGGATGTAGTTATTTCATGTTTGTGTTTCTTTACCTTTGGTGTCACTGATGGGAGCTGTGGGTTAATTGTATCGATTCTGGTGATTGCCTTCGCTTTTTTTTTTTCTTTTTTTTTTTTTGCAAACAGGATTGGGCATCTTATGTGGGCCTTCAGTCTTTATCAGTGAACCCGTTTGTCCCGTCTGAAATGAATGAATGCGTTAGCTTTACTCATCAGTAGATTTATTTGAAAATGGCCTTTTCCAGTTAAAGGTGCATTATTGAGCTGTCGGAAAAAAAGTGCTTAATTTTTTTTTTTACATATATCGGGTAATTTTTTGTTTAAATAATACAAATGAATGAGTTTTATGTAATATTGCGAACAATTATGATCACAGGTTAAGTTTTATGAGACGGTTTTCCTAACTATGCTACGAACACAGTTAGTCTATTTTTAATTTCGCGACAAAACTACAACGCGCGTGAATAATGACGTCATGCGGTAAATACCTAGAAAGGTATGCAGGGATCATCTCAACATCGTTACACACAATTGTTGTGACAGAAATCGTAGATCGTAGTATAGTGAAATTCTTTTAAACTTTTTATGCGAATTCCAATGTGTAAAATGGAATGAAATTCCGTCTTTCTCTCTCTCTCGCTCTTTCAGCATGCCATGGCGTACACGTTCCCCAGTGCTCTCTCTCTCTCCTCTCTCTCTCTCTCTCTCATCTCTCTCTCTCTCTCTCTCTCTCTCTCTCTCTCTCTCTCTCTCTCTCTCTCTCTCTCTCTCTCTCTCTGAAAGTGCTATGGCCAACATGTTGCTAAGTTTTTTTCTCTCACTCATTATGGGCTAAATGTTGAAACAGTGGGTCAACATCGGGCAGACAGCGATACGACGTCGCCATGTCGTATCGCTCTCGGTCAGACGCACCGTTCATGCGATTTACTCTCTCTCTCTCTCTCTCTCTCTCTCTCTCCTCTCTCTCTCTCTCTCTATCTCTCTCTCTCTCTCTCTCTCTCTGTGGCCTTCATGTTGCTCATTCGTCTCTCTCTCTCTCTCTCTGGCCTTCATGTTGCGCATTAGTCTCTCTCTCTCTCTCTCTCTCTCTCTCTCTCTCTCTCTCTCTCTCGCTCTCTCTCTCTCCGTGGCCTACATGTTGCTCATTGCTTTCTTATCGTGGCCTACATATTGTCCATTTCTCTCTCTCTCTCTCTCTCTCTCTCTCTCTCTCTCTCTCTCTCTCTCTCTCTCTCTCTCTCTCTCTGAAAGTGTTTTTGTTTGATTTGAGGTTTAACGTCCCCCGTCAACACTGTAAAGGTCATAAGATCATTTTGGAGACGTTGTTTTCAATTTTGTGGGACTTTTACCCGACATTTGGATAAATTGACATCTCAAGCCCTGTCGCCCAATGAAACCAATAGGGTTTATTAGCGTGTATGGTCCGCCTCGCACCGCGGTTCCTGGACAGGCTTAGATCGTCTAAGCGGTTTACCAGTACTAGTGTGTGGGCCGGATTCAGCTCTGCGTGGAAGCATTTTGCAGCCCATATATTTATTCAAGCCCCTATGGGCTCTGAAAGTGCCGTGTCCAACATGTTGCTCAGTGTTTTTTTTCTCTCTCTCTCTCTCGTCTCTCTCCTCTCTCTCTCTCTCTCTCTCTCTCTCTCTCTCTCTCTCTCTCTCTCTCTCTCTCTCATTATGGGCTAGCGCACCACATTGGGCCAACATCGGGCCGACAGCGATACGACGTCGCCATGTCGTATCGCTGTCGGCCCGACGTAGGCGTAGTTCAGATGATTCACACACACACACACACACACACACACACACACACACACACACACACACACACACACACACACACAACACACACACACACACACACACACACACACACACACCATTACCTACATGCTGCTCATTAGTCTCTCTCTCTCTCTCTCTCTCTCTCTCTCTCTCTCTCTCTCTCTCTCTCTCTCTGGCAGCGTTGTCAAAACTTAGTTGCAGAGATGAATGCCTTGACCTGCTCCATCCTTCGAATGAGGATGTAAGGTGAAAATCTTGATCCTGCCCAAACAGCACCAAAAAGATTGTTTTTCTTCTACACTGTTTTTGTAGAAGTAAAAGCCATACAGGCTAATGTTATTTGTTAACGGTATAAGACGGAAATAAATATTCTATGTATATATCGTCGGGCCGACGCTTGACCGACATTCTACGCTGACTGGGTGTCTTCCATTAAAGTTTAAGACCCCTACCTCAGTTTAGTTTTGTATTGGACTAACGGCCCAGTCAACACTATTTTATGTCATTTTTGAGCCGGTCAGTTTACCTGTCCACACTTTTCCTGGGCAGGCTTATACGTAAAGCCACGGTCACAAATCACTATTCGATCCCCGCCCGACTACTCGGGTGACTGCGATGGGGTGAGATTGGGCTGGAGTCCGGGCGGCGTCCCGCCGGATGTTGGGGCGTCGGTGGTGGTCGGGAGGGGCCCGGTTAAATTTTAACTCGTAGTTAAAATTCTCCACGAAAACTCACCGACTTCTAGGTCGGTGGCACATCGATAAAAGTCGAGCAGAGCTCGTACCGACGTCGATGTCGATGGCATCGGCTGGCATCCGGTAGTCGTAAAGCGGACCCCGACCAATCAGATAATCGGGCAGTAATCGGCCGAGGCCCGACAGATGATCAAGCGGGAATCCGCTGGACGAATCCCGGTTTCGACTGGCGCCGCTCGATCGCTGATTGACGCTCGACTATATAAGGGCCCGATCTCCGATGGGTGCCAGTTTCTAGCAGACCAGTAGGGAGCATTGTACATAAACGTTTGATAACTGCCCATGCAAAGGACGGTACACGATCCATTGCTTCATCCACCATCAGCGGTAGCAGTTCTTCTCCCGCACACAAGGTTGCAAAGACCACATTGGCACGGTGCCGAGCCCTAAGCAGCCACTCCTGTAACCTCCGGATCCTTTCCTGGGGTGACGGTAGGTGCAGTGGTGGGATAAGAGGCATCTTGTTCCGCTTTTCTTCGAAAGTTTTCCTCGACGTCAAGAAAAAGGATGTTCACCCACCAACAGAGCTGACCCATTTGTTGTATAGGCAGGAGAGGATGCAGTTTATATACCCCTGAACAACTGGACAATTCCCGGCTGGGGTAAACCCGTCCCTTGTCCGGCGGCCGGGAACTGGGCGGACATCTGCGGAACATCGACCGATGCTCGGGGACTAGTAACAATCGCCGGGTTATACGGTCGGTAACCTGCAGTGCACCGGCCTATTTCCGCCCGGCGTATACGCCGATGCTTCCCCGCAAAACTTAGGCTGACACCGCCCCGATTCCCGGCGGATGTCTCTCTAGGCCCCACACGGCATACTTTTTGCCAAAACCGAGCCAGACACCCCATTTCTCGGCTTGGACTGCTCGGCCGACCACAACGTATAGTATAGCTCGGCCGGGGTACGCCGAATTTGTGACCGAGGCATCAGCAGTTAACCAGTACAGTGCACACTCTTTCGCCACTGACATCTGCCCTTCTTGAATCAGCGGATGCCCAGTGGTAGAGAATGGCCGTGGAAAATATTTCATGATCTATCTCCACGAAAGAATGTTGCCGACCCGGCAGGTACCGAACACGCGCCTTTCTGATCACCAGTCAGACGTTCATCCGACCGAGGTACTGAGGCCGATGATTATCATACGAGATATTTTGGCCAGCAATAATCAAGTGTATATAAATGTAAAGTGCAGATAACTCCATGTCAACAGACATACAACGTCCAAGTCAACAGACATACAACGTCTAAACAACGATGCATTGACGCTGACGCAGCAAAGTCGATGCAACAACGAAATTGACATAGCGTGTAGCATCGGCTCCGGAACTTGTTACTCAAAAGTACCAGATTAATGTGGAAAATGATCATACCGACGGTAACGGGCCTCCGTGGCCTAGTGGTTAAGAGTGCTGACTCTTGATCATTAGGTCTCTCACCGCTGTGGTTCGAGTCTCGCTCGGGTCATATGTGAGACGCCAAGTTCTGCAACGGAAGGTAAGGTGGTTTTTCTCCGGGTACTCTGGTTTTCGCCCATCTCTGATTAACGATCGCTCGATACGGGTGAAATAATCTTGAAAGGGCCGTAAAAACCAAAACAAAAAAAAATAAAAAAATACGGACGGCAGGTAATGACCTAATTTGGCGTTATTACGTAAAGCTAGAACCTAAAACCACTTCCCATCACGTGAACAAGTCCGTGAAATTAAGACCCCACTAAACCCCATTTTATATAAAGAAAACTGGGGTTTACGGGGAATAACATTAATTTCCTTAGTTCTGCTCCAAGACATAGGCTGTGGGTACTCGTTAGAACCGCCTCAATGAGGCGGTTCTAACGAGCATCCAAAACCTATGTTTGGAGTATAAATAGGAAAAATATCACAAATCTTCATCAGAAAAAGATGCCTTTTTTAAGGTTTGAGAAATTTACTATATCCCACGGATGTGTTATCCTAATGCCATATTAAATGAACTTATTTTCTCTGAAATTCTTGTGCCGACATTTTGGAGAGTTTTGAAAAGGTTTGAGGGTCACTGACGAGGCCTTATTGGCCGAAACTAGCTATTCTGGCCCAGAAAACATGTACACTCCATATGTTCCAGTTTTGTGGTGCATTCCTTGCTTTCAAAGGATATACACTTTCGGATGAGTCTTTAAACCTAGGTCCCGTCTCCGTATGGCCTTAGCTGTTGGTGGGACGTAAAACTCAAACACTCACTCACTCACTCACTCCAAAGGATAGCCATTTCTAGAACATATTTAACGTCACTATAGCTGGTGTCTGGGAATGTGTGGAGGTCGTAAAATGTCTCCCTGCCCAACATCATAGTGTAGTTTATATTTTCTTGCCCTTCCAGTGGTGAATTTTGAAATTTTTGAGGGTCACTGATGAGGCCTAATTTGGCAAAACTAGCTAGTCTGGTCCAGAAAACATGTACACTCCATATTTATCCCCACGTTTTTCGAAGAAAAGTGGGGATATTGTTATCGCCTCCGTCTGTCCGTTCGTCCGTCCGTCCGTCTGTCCGGCTATCTTCTCCTACACCGTTCATTGGAATTCAACCAAATTTGGTGTGTGAGTTACATACATGAATGGCTTCTGCAAGAGCACATTAATTTTTGGACCAGCCCCCAAGGGTCCCGTGAAGCGGTCAAAACGTGGGGATTTGCGATGGCGCGCCATCGACTGCGCGATCTAGTTTACAGTTTTGTGGTGTATTCATTGTTTCCAAAGGACAACCCTTTCTAGAACATATTTTAGAACTAAGAAGATGAGAGAAAGTACAAAAAGGGGACAGGGAATTATTGAAAGGTTGTGTTAGTGCTTTTCAGTTTAGACAACATGTACGATAGAAGTTGGTCTTCTGTCTTTCTCGACTGGTAGGCGAGTATCTCTAGCAATGTTAATAATAAGACGATTCATTACGATAACAGGTCCGTGCAATGAACGCCCCTTTAAACTCAACTTTATAGAGAGAGAACTGGGGGTTACAATATTTTGTAACTGGGTATACAATTTGCTGCGTCAGCGTCAATGCATCGCAGTGATGTTGCATTGACGTTGACACGACGTTGTTTAGACGTTGTATGTCTGTTGACATGGAGTTATCTGCACTTTATGTTTACATACACTCGATTATTGCTCGCCAAAATATCTCGTATGATAATCGTCGGCCTCAGTACCTCAGTCGGATGCGCGTCTGACTGGGTATACAATATTTTTCTCATTCCTGCTCCATGACATACGCCGTGGGTACTCGATAGAACCACATCACTGCGGCAGTTCCAACGAGCACCAACAGCCATGTTTGAAGCATAAATGAGAAAACTATCACAATTTTTCACCAGAAAAGTAAATATTGTTAAGATATGGAAGAATGCACAAAGTCATACGGGTGTAACATCGTATTGGCTAATAGACGATGATAATCAATTTGAAAAAAAAAAAAAAAAAATAATAATAATAATAATAAAATTCTTTCATGGGAGAGCAGAAAACAAACTGTAGTAACAATATACATGTATTTTCTACAAGATGTGCCTTTTATAGCTAATGGTACAAGTCTACTGCACTATATGTGTGGCAGATAGTCGACGGAAAACAGAACCCTGACACCAAACATAAACATTAAGTCGGAATAGGCCTCATGAATCATCAGTGTTTGGGTAAAAGTAGTTATATGTAGAACATAGAAGTGTAGGCAATGATCAGGAATCGACACAATTTACCCACAGCTCCCACCAGAGTTACCAAAGGGGAAAGAAACACAAACATGAAACAACAGACCCTAATGGAAACATCAATAGCGGAAAGCCAAAAGGACAGTTACTTTTCCACAAAATGGCCAATTCGATATCCAAAACAAAATAAAATAAGCGATACAAACACTCAAAGACAAACCATAACAAAAATAAACAACGACAGAAGAACCGCCTTGGAGCGGTCAGTGAAACGAATTCCACTGGGCTGGGCGAGAGAGGGGCTTTAATCTTCAAGAATTTATCTAACCTGTTGTTATTGAGTGAAATGTATCTCTCGCTAAGCACTTTATTCATAGAAACAAATTTGTTTTCGTATATACAATATTTTGCTAAAACAGAGAGAGAGAGAGAGAGAGAGAGAGAGAGAGAGAGAGAGAGAGAGAGAGAGAGAGAGAGGAGAGAGAGAGAGATGTAATTGACCACTTCTGCTTTACCACCGTGTGAAAATAGTATTTTACGATCCTCTAGCGATATTTCTGGATTTACATTTGTGGTCAACCATGATTAAAGTTCAGTCTAAAACGTTCTTACTTTTGGGCATCTAAGAAATAAATAATGGATTTTTTTCTGGTTGTTCATTACAGTAACTACAACCCTGATTTTATTAATTTTAAATAGAAATGAATGTGTTACTAAATTTTTATTATTGATTTTGTATTGAAAGTCGCGTAGTTTTGTCTCGTGAAATGTCTTTAATGCTCTTTTTCCACTCTATCTCCTATCTCCGTTTGCCATTTTGTTTGTGCAATGTATTCGTTTACTCTAACCAAAATATCATAAATAGTCTACTCCCTTTCTTTGAACTAATCAAGTCTTGAAAGTATATGTTACAAACTACATTTTGTTTAAATTTAACAGCAAATACACGATTCATGTGAATTTGATCTTTTCATACTTGAGAAATACTATTTACTACATGGTGGTAGTCTAAAAATGTGGCCCTTATATCATATTTCGCCTTTAACTGTTCAAAACTATAAAATACCACTTCCTCACTAGTAAGATCGTAAATTGCTCTTATGCCCATATCGCACCTATTTCTTAAAAACAATTTCCCATTACCAATGTGGTCTTTATGTCATAATGGGCATATAAGAATTTGCTTTAGGTTTTCTACGGGGACAGGTTTACAAAATTCCGACAAGCAGAAAATCCTTCAAAAAATGGATTTTTGTAGGTTGAAACTAAATTTCGCCGCATAAGATTTGGTTTGGACATACCTTATGATCACAAAATACTCAACAGCCTGGGAGCGCAGATCTTGTGACACTCATGTGATTCTGCTTGTTTATGACCTTACCAGATCATGATTAAATGGTCAACAAATAGATCTTATCTTGGGTTTAGCATGACCTTTGGCTAGGTGAATCACATGAAGCTTCTTCGCAAGCTACTGGTACATGGATTAACTATCCAGTGAATTAATTCTTTTCTGATTGAAAGAAGTCAGACAGTTGCACTTGAATGTGAGTACTCAGATGAGGTTCCAGTTACTTCAGGTGTACCACAAGGATCAGTTCTAGGCACAATATTATTGTTATTATACCTTAACGACCTACCCGACAATGTGTGGTCCCGGGTTCGCCTATTTGCTGGTGACACTGGGGTGTACCTGACCATAATTCTCCCTGATTATTCGGTCACCCTCCAGAGGGACTTAGACCGCCCCATCATAGAATCTCACTGGGCCATGGAATCAAAACATAGAAAGGCGGCATAATGCTGCGTTTTACCAGATCTGCACTTCTTGTTTAAAATGCTGGTATTTAAGTGTTAAACTAACAGTTTTAGATTACAACTAGGATGAAAATTATTTTAGCTGCCCTTTATATTACAGCGAAAGTAACCTTTTGTGAACGGAAAAGAAATTTATGAAAGTACTTTTATCTCAGGACATCTTAAGTTTCCTCAATACATTTGCACAAGAAAAATATAGATGAAAGATTTGCACGTTTATTTTCCCCAAAATATAATCCTGATTTCCGTTTAAAAATCCATGTCCCACAAGAAAAAGGTTTGGAGGTATAAACGGTTATTACAGCAAGTACTTTCTTGCATTAGCAACATCCCTGTGCCTTTGAAAATAAATGAAATTCTGTATTTTTCACTTTTACCAGGGAAAAAGGAAACCGCTTTATAGACTGTTTAAAAGTTACTAAAACAGCTGCAGATCAATAGTTCACATCAAATACTAACGAGTCGGTCAAAGCTTTCTATCAAAAAGGCTACCTGAATTGAAAACCAGATTTTTTGACATGTTTATTCTCGATGGGCGCCATCATCTCCTTTTCTTGCGGTAAATCTGAAATGCTGAGATTTCATCAATTATGCCTTCCACATTTTATTTTCTCCATCATCAATGAAAATACCTTGAAAAGTCAGCTATGTAGCCTTCTTCCTGCGTATACCATAATGAAATCGCCTATCTTGGAAGCCTGTCATCACTGATAAATTAGTGTAGCTGTCAAATTGAAGAGATTTCCATCTTGCCAAATGCAAAAACGTATTCATACGCCTTGGAACTAATTTCCCACCAAAAAAACAATAGTACACCATTGCTTTAAATTTAAAACATAATATTCATATTTGAAACTGTCTTGCGCCTACTTTCACATACTTTCTAACATAATTTGTTCGTTAATTCATGAATAGTATGCCTTCATTTCTAAACTAGTTTCTACGTGTAACATTGGCCTGTTTGTGTTGTTCACCCCTGTTCCCAAGTAAACAAGTTGAAAAGGGTAGATTTCTTTTTTAACTTCTTTCAGCAAAACATATTAAAAGTATTGGGCTTCTATGAAATTTTACCAACCCGCACATTGGTAAGTAGGTGACACAACAGATCATTAATTGGATTAGATAAATATGTCCAAACATCAATTATTTGTTTATGGTGACTCATGTGAACAGAAAACAGCGTGTTTTTGTTAATGGTGAATCTTCAGTATGGGCGCCAGTTTTGTTTGGAGTCCCACAAGGGACTGTTCTTGGTCCTCTATTGTTCTCCCTGTACATCAATGATATTTCCTCTGACATTGACTCAGAAATAAGACTTTTCGCAGATGACTGTGTTTGTTACCGGGAAATTAGAGATACAGATGACTCATTGAAACTTCAGGCTGACATAGATGGATTAGGATGTTGGGCCCGAAAATGGGGCATGAGATTTCAGCCAGTTAAATGCAATATTATGCAGATAACAAGGAAGAGATCTAATAAAGTTGAGGCTTCTTACACTTTAGAGGGAACGGTCCTCGAAAATGTGAATTCCATTAAATACCTTGGTGTGACAATCACTCACGATTTGAGATATGCAATATGTGTACAAAGGCGAATAGAACTCTTGGATTCCTGAGGCGAAATCTTCATCAGTGTCCCCAGGATGTGAAAGAGACAGCATACAGGGGACTTGTTCGCCCAATCTTGGAATATGGTAGTTGCATCTGGGACCCAAGCGGAGTGGTCCTAAATGAAGAAATTGAAAAAGTTCAGAATAGAGCGGCTAGATTTGTAACTGGAAATTACTGCTTTGAAACTGGGAGCATGACTGGAATTCTAGGAAAATTAAGATGGGAGTCTCTCAAGAAAAGGAGAAGAGACAGTAGGCTCAAACTCTTATACAAAGGTCTAAAGGGTGCTGCCAGCATTCCAACAGATGACCTTGTTCCCCCGGCTAGGCATTGTAGACAGCACCATTCAATGACGTTTCAGACCCTTACTGCAAGAACGGATATTTATAAAGAATCGTTCTTCCCCCGAACCATTAGAGATTGGAATGCCCTTCCGGATTCTATTATTTCGACGGCGGAAGGTGCTGATGATTGTGTAGCTAAGTTTACATCTTTGGTTAGAGCTAGGGACTAACTTCCCATATCACAGGTCCTGGTGTATGAATGTCATTTGACGTGTCACCAGTAACAATTCTGATTCTGATTCTTATGTAACAAATCAATGGGTAAAAATCACTGCTATAACATAGCAGTTATAGGAAATGATCAGAAGCCTTTTGCACAAAAATCCTGGTGCTGAACAGGCTGCTTTCATTCTTTCAGTTCAAATATGGGGATAAACTGTTTTTATCTAATTTTTTTTTTTTTTTTTTTTTTTTTTTTGGTTTTGGATTTTATTCCAGTATCAAATCATCCACCCAGTAAACACAATCAATAATACAGTGAAACTTTGGTGCAGTGATTCATAAATTGTTATAAATTGCATGAATGAAATATATAAAATGAAATACTAAAAGCACCAAAGAAGGTCAATCATTTTACAAGCTAAATGCAAGAGATTGCAACACCTCAACCCAATCAGTGATCTTACTGCCAACTTGGTAGAACTGGTCATTTTTGGCTACCATACACTGAATTTAAAAATAGTACAAGGTGAAATAATTACATTTTTGGGGGGGTGGGGGAGGAATCATTAATTTTCAGTACTATTTAGGTATTTTACTTGAAATTCCACTCTTGCAGTGCCTAAAGGCAACCTTTAGCCACAATTCTATGATAGTATTTTACACATTTTTGTTCTGTGGATTAAGATATCATTTTTGCAAAACCATGGAAAAATGCAATAAATTACTAACATGGTGACTTTCCAATAAAAATATTTTGCTTTCATATTCTTACATTTAAATGGACTACCATCTGATGAAAAATCTGTTTGGGTAACTATTTGCAAATATGCTTTTTTCAGTACCTCAAATGTAGTGAAATAACTGTATTGAGAAACCTTAAATCACCTTCTTTAAAGTAGCTTTTGTTGTCTGTGGCGTTACTAAACCGTACAAATGTGAAATGGTTAGAATATACAAGATAAAAATTGCAACATGTGTGCACGTGGCCGATTTCGAAAAAAAACAACAAAAAAACAGAAGACCATCATGAAAACATGCCTATGCAATTTTGACCCTCTTAAACTCCACTTTAATCCAGTAGAATGGGTTTGTATGGGTGTACATTATTTTTCGCATTTCTGCCCAAAACATAGATTTTTGGTACTCGTCAGAAACCGCCTGGTCGAGACGGTTCCAACGAGTACCCAAAATCTATGTTTTGAGCTGAATTATGAAAAATAGCAGAATCTTTTATCTGAACATTTTCATTTTTTGGGTGGAAATATGTTCAATTTATTTGAAAAGGCATGTTTTCGTAATGCAAAAAAAAAAAAAAAAAAAAATAAAAAAAAAAAATAATAATAATAATAATAATGGCCTCACTCATAATCTTAAATAACTGGAGTATAGTATGCATATTACAGGACCTTCGTTTGAATAAACTCTCGTCAAAGGAATAAACACTTCTCAAAGCATAAACTAACGTCTATTCGCTAACAGGACACTTCGGCCCCAAAACCACCTCGGCCCCTAGACACTTCGGCCCCTAGACACCTCGGCCCCAAAACCACCTCGGCCCCACATAAAATTGAAACCCTAGACGGGTCGGCCCCTGGACACCTCGGCCCCTAGACACGTCGGCCCCATATACCTAGACACTTCGGCCCCACTTTGCTTTTCACGGGGCTTCTACTTAAATAGGAGATCGGGTTGGATGCCCTGTGAGTTTTTTTTTATTTCCTGATTTGATTATTTTGATAGGGAGCCACGAATATTTAAACCTATAATATATATATTTATTATATATTATAACGTTACTAAATAGAAAATCTATATGTCCATTTATAGTGAAGTCCCCTCTTTTATTTCAATGTATAATTCTAATTGCATTGCGGCATGCTTTAGAGCAGGCTTTTTTTCTACATTTATGCTCTTTTGCTTTTTTTATTATCCGAAATAATTCCACACCGCTAAAATACTTTTTTTAAATTAATTTCAATAAGAACATGATACCTAATTATCCTTACCTATTGGATGGAAATCTATATGGATCGGTGGATGGGGCCGTAAAACAAACAAAAAAAAATCATTTCTCTGTTTCGTCAATCATGGTGATGATGGGGGATAATCTTATATTTGTTAACAAATTCATATATTTATTTATTTATTTTTTTGGCCTCGGTAGCTAAGTCGGATGCGCGTCTGACTGGTGATCAGGAGGACGCGGGCTCGATACCTACCGGTGTCGGCAACATTATTTCGTGGAGATTGATTATGAAATCTTTTCTACGGCCATTCTCTCCTTTCTGCAGATTCAAGAAGGGCAGTTGTCATTTTCTGACGAAAAAAAATCTGCACTGTATTGGTTAACCGCTTACGTATAGGCCTGCCCAGGATAAGTGTGGATAGGTAAACTGACCGGCTCGAAAATGAACTAAAATAGTGTTGAGTGGGCCGTTAAACTCCAATACAAACAATTTATTTATTCATTTATTAGGTAATTAACAGTGTTCAGGTTCGCCGAAAGTAAACCAAATAATATAATGTATGCATGCAATTCAAAAACTGCATGAAAAACGGTGCAGATCCGGTTCAGAAGGCAGAAGCAATCTGATCAGGATCTACACTTTGCAAAGTTAAGGATTATCGTGTTCAGCGGGATAAGGATTAATGAAATTCAGGTTAGTACACTATTTAGCAAAAAGTTTTACAAGAACAATTAATTATTGACTTAAATTAGTAAAGTGTGAAGCTCAATAAACAACCAGGCGTTACTAATCCCTTTTCCCCAATAAAGAGATCCTTGATGATAAACAGATCATTGTTATCAATTTTCACACATTTGATTGTCATTATAGCCCGTATTAAAGACGGATTGTATACTTTATTTATTTAAAAGTCACATTTCTGATTATCAGCCACTCAAATTACTTGATACATGTATACTATATGTATATATTAGTGGCAAACAGTGTAGATCTGTATGTGCACTGTGTGCAAAGTCTTCACTGCTCGTATTTTTGTAGGAATTGCTAGGTACGTTTCCATTGTTATCAATTTCCACACATTTAGAAACTCCTATCACCTCATATTTAAAGACGGACAGAAACAAGTATACTGTATAATTTATTTATTTATTGCTCAGACCCTTAAATTACTTGATGCATGTATATTGTATTCATTTAAAATTCGCAAACTGAATGACAGTGTAGATCCAGATCAGATGGATCTGTATGTACACTGAGTGCAAAGTCTTCATGACCCTATATATTTTGTAGAAAAGGCTCATTAACTATCAGTATCAAATATTCACAATTAGAACAACCCGCCATACCCCACTTTTCGTGATGCTGACTCAAGGTCAACGTCACGGTTAACCTGGAAATGTCGTGTATGCGTTGTTATATTTATTATAAACGTCTCATTGGTTATTTGTTATTTTTTATATGAAATAAAAATAGCAATAAAATAATTTGATCTTATTTCCTAATAACTTAATAGAAGATTCCGTAAAACCAAAATTTTATAACGAAAGGTTGATAAGAATTATATTGAAAAGTTGAAAACAGAGATCTTTGATACTGGTTCAATAATTCTCAAGGGGGTGTTCATCGCACATACCTGTTAAATTATAGAAACTTTGAAACTTTTGAAACTTTTTATTTATATATCCCAGGTTTACATAGAGTAAACAACATGAGAAAACAATACATGCAAATAATATCGATACGTAGCATAATAGGTAACAGAACAAAAATACTGGAGGTCCACATGCAAAACAGAAACAGAAACCTCAGTAATCTCTTAACAGTAATATTGCTAAAGTCGGTCAATCTTGGGGTGCCACTGTCGTTCACCCAGTAGACACAGGTGTACAATATTCAACCAATTTTCCCCTTCAAGAATGCCGGTGTGTTAACTGCGTGTGTGCTTGCATGTGTGTGTGTGTTTGTGTGTGTGTGTACGTGTGCGGTTTCCAAGTACGCTTATTAAACTCTAGTCAGTTTAATGGAGCTTTTGTCAGATTCTAACAAGGGAGTCATATATAACAGCCAACCAGGTAAAGCGGTTCATTCTCCCGTGTCTTGCACGTGCAGGTTGTGTGTATATACCTGTTTATAAATGTGGATTTATAAAGCGGATTTATATTTGTTTACGTGGATGAAAAAAAAAAGGATTGCATGATGTTGGGATTTACATAAAATGGTAAGTACATGATGAAGATTATATGATGTTGGGACTTACATAAAATGGTAAGTACATGATGAAGATTATATGATGTTGGGACTTACATAAAATGGTAAGTACATGATGAAGATTATATGATGTTGGGATTTACATAAAATGGTAAGTACATGATGAAGATTGTATGATGTTAGGCTTTACATAAAATGGTAAGTACATGATGAAGATGCCCATAGGGGCTTGAAGAAATATATGGGCTACATGATGCGTCCACGCAGAGCTGAATCCAGCCCGCGCACTGGTACTGGTAAACCGCTTGGAGGATCTAAGCCTGTCCAGGAACCGCGGTGCGAGGCGGACCGTCCATGCTAATAAACCCTATGGGTTTCATTGGGCGACAGGGCTTGAGATGTCATTTCATCTCAGTGTCGGGTAAAAGTCCCACAAAATTGGAAGCAACGTCTCCGAAATATATGCTGACTAGTTTGCCTAAACACAGATTAATATTAAACTTGTTGTGATTAAAGGTTGTCACAGACGCATTCTGATCAGTCCTGCACATTGAGACGGTTCTGACCACTACACACAACCTGTATCTTGGAGCAGAAATAAGAATTACGAAAACATGCCTATACAAATGCATTGTAAACTTTACCGCCGAAAAAACGAACATTATAAGAGGAAAAATTGTGATATTTTATTATTTCTGCTCAAATAAGAAAAATAAGGTTTACCCCTGTAAACCCCAATTTTACTTTATAAAAGTGGGGTTCAAGGGGGTCAAAATTACACATTACGAAAACACGCCTATACAAATACATTGGAAACTTTATCGCCGAAAAACGAAACTTGTGATATTTTTCTTGTTTCTGCTCAGTGTCTTCGTGATGTAAATAATGTATACCCCTATATTAATTGGGATTGAGCGGGGTCTTCATTACACGAGCTTGTTAACATGATGTTTTGTTTGTTAGATGTTACGTTTAACGCCCCAATCAACACTATCTCGGTCATTTTGGAGACGTTGCCTCCAATTTTGTGGGAATTTTATCCGACATTGAGATGAAATGACATCTCAAGCCCTGCAGCCCAATGAAACCAATAGGGTTTATAAGTATGAACGGTCCGACTCGCACCGCATTTCCTGGCCAGGCTTAAAACCTCTAAGCGGTTTGCCAGTACTTATATCAAAGGCTGTCGGTTTCTTGAAGTCCCGATGGGCGGGGCCGATTTTAACATGATATAAATGCCCATACCCTAACAGATATCAAAAGTAGGGCCGAGGTGTCTTTGGGGCCGAGATGTCTAGGGGCCGAGGTGACAGTGGGGCCGAGGTGTCTAGGGCCGAGGTGACTAGGGCCGAGGTGTCTAGGGCCGACTTGGTTTTGGGCCGACCTGTCTAGGGGCCGAGGTGGTAGTGGGGCCGAAGTGTCTGGAAATCGTCTATTCTAGTTGTAAGTTTCACAAGAACGAAGTAGAAACTATTTCAGCTCACTGAAAAACAAACTTTATTTCGTAAACAAAAACAACAAAAAGAAAAAAAAAGAGAAAAAAAAAAAGAGAAAAACTTCCCATCACGAAAGGAAAGTTCCTTCCGTTGAATAGACCAATAGGGGACAGACTTTCTTCCAAAGTATTTTCAGTAATGAAACAAAGCGAAAGCAACGACAAAGAATTCTCAAAAGGAAATATGGCCCTGGTGTAGATTTCACATCTCCATCTGTTTCATGCAAAAATAGATTGATTTACGATCAGTACTAGCATTATAATCGATCCCTATGTGATGAAACCAAACATGATAATAACCACGGCCTTTCCTTCCAAACGATGTCAAAATGGTGTCAGTAGTTTCCAAATTTGCAATTTTGTGACGCAAGTAACCGTACAGTTAATTCAGCATTTTTTTTCCAAGTGGCCGTACTTAAAAAAATCCAAGTTGCCGTACTTGAAAAATCCAATATATATATTTCATCAGCCTAAATACTTTTGTAAGCCTTCATGAATGACGGTTAAACAAATAAAGCTCTTATATCTATCTCAAGACAGGGACATGGATCATTCACACAGAGCTCTTCGTCAATAACAAAACGATCCGGGATTACGAAATTTCCTTAATAAAGCAGACCTCGATTCGAGAAATTCAAGGAATACTAGGTTTTATCAACCTCCCTTTTTTCATTTCCAATATACATATGATCAGTAAGATAGACGATGTGAGCGGAAGATTGCGATTGAACTGGACTAGTTTGTTTGTAGGGGTCCCAGGGGGTGGCAGCATATTCTAGTTTAGGTCTAACAAGTGACTTGTATTCTGTTGCCTTGATGTCCTTTGGGCATGCAGAGAGATTCCTGCGTAGGATAGGAAAGCAGCTGTCTGGCTGTCTGTCGTAGATAGCATGTCATAGTCTAGCTACTAGACCTTGATGTCATATTTACCAATTACCAACCTTCATGTGTGTTTTTATCAAATATGAAACCTTGTTAGACTTTAATCTTGTCTCAGACACCAAGGTCTAGTACAATGCGAATTTTACCTCGCAAGATCCTTGGTAAATGATTGATTACAACTACAGTCATGAAATGTTTATTGCCTTTCTGTACCCCTTACCGAACACCAACTGATAAGGCAAACTGGCATTTTAGTCAGAGTATATCTTCCCAAGATCAAATAAGGGGTAGAAGAATATTACTTATTAACTTTAAAATATGATATCCGACTAGAAGCTAGTCTAAGCATGTCAGTGTGACTATTTCACACCAGTGTACTGTCTATAGCCAGGTTTTTTGCTTTACTTCTGGCAATGGATGTTGTAAGATGACTCCATTATCTTGCTTTTGTTGCCGATTCTGATGTACTCAGACTAAGTCTTGTCTGGGTGCAAACGCATCTATCAGTCTCTCTCCCATGCTTGTAAATAATTAAAGTCCTCTTGAGCGACAGCAACTCGGTACAACAGGCAGTGATCAGCGAACAGGGGAGACGCATGGTGGCAAGTCGTTGATTTATATGAGGAAGAGGAGAGTGCCGAGCACTGTACTCTGTGGAACACCAGAAGTAACGGGCGCAGACGAAGAAATCCTCAATTACGACTTTTTGGTATCCATCAGCAATGAAACTCTGCGGAACCTCGTGACAGGCCTTACTGAAATCTAGTAGGATGACATTTATGCGCTGTGAGTTGTTCATTCCGCCGGCTTGCTATCAGCTGGTACTCACATGACCCCCCCCCCCACCCCCACCCCCCCAGCAGGGAGAACGACCCAATGTACAACGAAAGAGCCGATTACTGTGCAGAGTCTCATCCTGCAAACCTGGAGTTTATGTAATAAACTGAGCGTGACAGCTCAGTGGTTAAGCCCAGAGTGGTTAGTGCACTTGACTCAGATGCCAGAGGCCCTCGGTTCGACCCGGCGGTGATTATTTCGGTGTCTGAACACCATTTACAGCGATGAATGTCAAAATGCGCACCGCCCTTTGGATCGGAACGTTTAACTGGAGGCACCGGCCCCCGCCCATAGGGGCTTGAAGAAATATATGGGCTGCATGATGCTTCCACGCAGAGCTGAATCCGGCCCGCACACTAGTACTGGTAAACCGCCTAGAGGATCTAAGCCTGTCCAGGAACCGCGGTGCGAGGCGGACCGCCTATGCTAATAAACCCTATGGGTTTCATTGGGCGACAGGGCTTGAGATGTCATCTCATCTCAATGTCGGGTAAAAGTCCCACAAAATTGGAAGCAACGTCTCCAAAATGACCTTTAAAGTGCTGACGGGGACGTTAAACCTCAAATCAAACAAACAAACTGGAGGCGCCCTGTTCAGGGAGAGTCATCCCCTATGCAGGTTAACTGTTTGTTTGTTTTGGGGTTTACGGCCAAGTCAACACTGTTAAGGCCGTTTTTGAGCCTGTCAGTTTACTTTTCCTGGGCAGGCTTATACGTAAGAGGTATTCAGGAGAGTGCACATTCTTTCGCCAGAAACTGACAACTGCCCTTCTTGAGCCAGCGGAATGGAGAGAATGACCGTAGGAAAGATTTCTTGATCAATCCCCGCGAAAGAATATTGCCGACCCCGGCAGGTATCGAACCTGCTTCCCCATGATCAGCAGTCAGACGCGCATCCGACTGAGCTACCGAGGCCAGCGCAAGATTGATGTGTGCTGTAAATCTGCAAGTAATGGTAAAATGTGGCCGATCCCAGTATCAGTGAGTAGGTCCTGGTGCACGTTTGTTTGTTTGGTTTGAGGTTTAACGTCCCCTTCAACACTGTAAAGGTCATTTTGGAGACGTTGATAACAATTTTGTGGGACTTTTACCAGACATTGAGATGAAATGACTTCTCAAGCCCTGTCGCCCAGTGAAACAAATGGACGGACTCGCATCGCTTTGCTTGCCCAGGCTTAGATCTTCTAAGCTGTTTACCAGTACTCGTTTGCGGGTCAGTTACAGCTCTGCGTGGAAGCATTATGCAGCCCATATATTTCTTCAAGCCCCGATGGGCGGTGCGAATATGGATAGTGTTTCTCTTTTGTTTCGGTATTAAAAAGTTCTTGCTCGGCTCCCATGGCGGGGCTTGAATAAATAGGTGGGCTGCATGATGGTGCCAGGCAGAGCTTAAACCGACCGCTTAGGAGTATTGGTAAACCGCCTAAAGGATTCAAGCCTGCCCAGGCAAAGCGGTGCGAGTCGGGCCGCCCATTCATATAAACCCTATTGGTTTCATTGGGCAACAGGGATTTTTTTTTTTTTTTTTTGGTTTTACGGCCCTTTCAAGATTATTTCACTCATATCAAGCCGATCGTTAATCAGGTGGGCGAAAACCGGAGTACCCGGAGAAAAACCATCTGACCTTTCGTTGCAGAACTTGGCGTCTCACATATGACCCGAGCGAGGCTCGAACCACAGCGGTGAGAGACCTAATGATCAAGAGTCAGCGCTCTTAACCACTAGGCCACGGAGGCCCGTAAGCGACAAGGAATGAGATCTCATTTCATCTCAATGTCGGGTATATAAAAGTCCCACAAAATTGTAAGCTAGGTCTCCAAAATTACTTATACAGTGTTGATGGGGACGTTAAACAGTGTTAATTGGGACGTTAACCCTCAAATCAAACAAATCAAAAGGTTATTGCTAGTATCGTCTAATTCTAACAAATACCCACATCATACATGTACTCTCACATGTATGCGGTTTTTGTGTATCTTTGAAACGACCCCATGTCAATTCTCATCGATTCAGAAATTCATCCTTAGATATTGACGGTAAAATTATCTTCTTGCCTGTAAATTGATGCGTTAGCATTTGATAACAGATTAACATGCATGATAGTATTGTGTCAGTGCAGTTGAAAGTCAAATACTTGTAATTTGGACTAAAAATTCTACTTTCCTCAGATGAACCGGAGGTCGCCATCTTATTGTTCGCCGCTGTGATGTTGCCCGGCTTTTTGTCACGTGACAGGAATATTTTTAGATTGAAATTCCCAAAAACAACAAATAAACAAAAATGAAAACGACGATTTTCACAAAGTTCTGAAGTGGTATTTGGTTTCAGAAGATTACAAATGACATAGCTACATGAATAGAAGAAATAAAACCGAAAAACACGCTTTTCATTTTTGAAGCCCGATAGCTCAATAATGCACCTTTAAGGGATGACGGTTTTGTTTTTATTCAGAAGGTCCATAAATATACAAATATCCACTCACTGAAAGCAAACTGTGAGAAAAGTGATCAGACGCTGAACATTATGGCATCTTATCAATGTTTTCAGTGTTTACCAATTTCCCTTGTTCTTTATTACGAAAACACGCCTCTACAAATATATTGTAATCATAACCGTCGAATAAACAAATATGTTCAGATGAAAAATTGCGATATTTTTCTTTTATCTGTTCAAAATATTTTAGCACAGAAATAAGAAAAATAAGGTTTACCCCTGTAAACACCAGTTTTACTATATAAAAGTGGGGCTCAAGGGGGTCATACAGGTGTGTTTTCGTGATGTGGACGCCGGGTATATATCGTCTTCATCTTCACAAAAATCTCTTCGATTAACCCTTGGTTCAAAGGCTTATCTGCCGCCATGTCACTTGTTATAATTCTGCTTCTGCTTCATATTAGTGCATTTTTACATCTCCAAAATGGATATTTTTCTGTTTTAAATCCGTTATATTTTTATTATTCATACAGCAAACAAAGGTTGTGGGTACTTGTTAGTAGGTTCTAACGAGTACCCACGACCTATATCTTAGAGCAGCAATAGGAAAGATAATGCGTAACCCCGTAAAGTCCAGTTTTCTCTATATAAAGTGCGGTTTATACTGCAAACAAAGGTTGTGGGTACAAACGAGTACCCACAACCCATGTCTTGGAGCAGAAATAAGAAGAATAATGTGTATAACAGTAAACCCCAGTTTTCTCAATATAAAGTGGGGTTTAGGAGGGTATTCATTTCACGGACTTGTTCACGTGATGTTTCCTCGGTGGCGTGCCCATGAACGTGGATGAGGGAGACCCCGGCCATGTCACTTCATTCACATATTCTCGGATGGCAGTAGGACCATGTCTGGTGTCTTGGGTATAATAGTGCTATCATAATACACGTTCGCGTATGTACGATTCTTTTATTTATAATTTTAAACTTTGAGTTGAATACAGAGTAACCTCGTCGTGAAACCACTGATGACTAAGCAATGTCATAGATTTTACAATGTTCTGAATAATCAAGTTGTTGTTGACATAACTCTTAGCGGTAACTATATTAAATTAAAAGCTCCCTTGGACTGACAAACATCGAAAAGTGGCATTCTGCTCATGTGGGAAAGAATTAAAGTACAGAATGAAATGGGGAATAATTGGAAACGACACTTTGGTAAGTTGTTTAAACGAACACATATGAGATTATGATGGCTTTCGTTCCATGGACCGTTCCAATGCGGTTCTTCTGTCGCGGTTTATTTTTGTTATGGTTTGTCTTTGAGTGTGTGTATCGCTTATATCCTTTTTTATCCCCCGACCGAATAGGTTCGTGGGATATAGCGATCAGCCTGGCGTCCGTCCGTCCGTAGACGCAACCTTGGGATGGCCATATATCATATACCCTTTGAGATTCATTGATAGTTCTTGGCACACTTGTTCACAAGGCTGAGACGGCGTGTCATGCGCAAGAACCAGAACTCTGGATGCCATACTTTTTTAGTTATCTCCCCTTTTAATAAAATAGAATGACTACTTTGTGATGGCCATAACTCCAATACCCTTTGAGATATATTGATGGTACTTGACACAGTTGTTCACAAGGTTGAGGTAGCGTGTCATGTACAAGAACGACAACTCTGGTTGCCATGGTTTTTGAGTTATCTCCCCTTCCAATAAAATAGAGAGACTACCTTGTGATGGCCATAACGCCAATACCCTTAAAGATATATTGATGATACCTGGCACAGTTGTTCACAAGGCCGTGACCGTGTGTCATGCACAAGAACCACAACTCTGGGTGCCATGGTGTTTGAGTTATATCCCCTTCCAATAATATAGAATCACAACCTTGTGATGGCCATATCTCCAATACACTTTGAGATATATTGGTGGTACTTGGTACAGTTGTACATGAGGTTAAGCAGATGTGTCACGTGCAAGAACCACAACTCTGGGTGCCCTGGTTTCTTAAATTTTCTCCCCTGACAATATAACCTTGTGGTGGCCATAACTCCAATACCCTTTGAGATATATTGATGGTACTTGGCCTAATTGAATACAAGGTTGAGACGGCACTTCAAGCCTAAGAATCACAACTCTGGGTACTATGATATTTGAGTTATCTCCCTTCCAATAAAACGGTATGACCACCTTGTGATCCCCGTACCTCCAATACCCTTTGAGACATATTGGTGGTACTTGATGCAGATGTACATGAGGTTAAGCAGGTGTGTCATGCTCAACAATTACACCTCTGGGTGCTCTGTTTTTTTAGTAATCTCCCCTGACAATATAACCTGGTGAAGGCCATGAGTCCAACATCCTTTGAGATATATTGAAGGAACTTGGCACAATTGTATACAAGATACAGAAGGGGTGTCATGTGCAAGAACCACAACTGCTGGTGCTGTGGTATTTGAGTTATCTACCCTTCCAATATAACAGTATGACCAGCTTGTGATCCCCATATCTCCAATACCCTTTGAGACATATTGATGGTACTTTGTACAGAAATACATGAGCTTAAGCAGGCATGTCATTCGCGAGAACCACAATTCTGAGGATCCTTGTTTTTTAGTTATGTCCCCTGACAGTATAATTTTGTGATGACCATAACTGCAATACTTTTGTGATATATTGCTGGTTTAATTCTGGTGTATGTTCTATTGGTGAACAATCTTCTGAAGGCCATATTGGCTTTTGGTCGGGGGTTTGCCATCTCTTCTGATGGCTATTTTTTTTGATAGCCAATTGGCCATTTTTCGGGAAAGTAACTGACCTTTTGGCTTTCCGCTATTGACGTTTCCGTTAGGTGTAGTTATTTCATGTTTGTGTTTCTTTCCCTTTGGTGTCTCTGATGGGAGCTGTGGTTTAATTGTATCGATTCCTGATCAATGCATTCACTTCTATTTCAATGCATTATTATTATCAAATATCGTCAGATGAAAATTTGAGGCACATGCATTTTTTCTTGTACTGTACATATGCTTAAAATAGCTCGTTAAACCTCACTTTTGCCTTATTAGTTTGGTTATTCCATTCTGTAAATGACATGATGAAAGTAGTGTAGGGATTAAAGGACATACCAGTTTACACTTGTCGTATTAATTTTGTCAGACATGGATATGTATTTTATGAGGGCCTCATGGAAGATTGGCTGTACCTTACCTTACCTCACCTTACCTTACCTTACCTAACCTTACTTACTCACTTACTTACTTAACTTACTTACTTACTTAACTTTCTTACTTCTTACTTACTTTCTCATCACGAAAACACACCTATATAATTTTGGCCCCCTTGAACCCCACTTTTATATAGTTAAATTGGGGTTTCCGGCGGTATACCTTATTTTTCTTATTTCTGCTCTAAAATATAGATTGTGGTACTCGTTAGAACCGCCTCGATGGGGGTGGTTCTAACGAGTGCCCACAATCTATATTTTAGAGCAGAAATAAGAAAAATATCACAATTTTTCATTTTAAAATTTTCATTTTTTCGGCGATATAGGTGGCTATGTATTTGTATAGGCGTGTTTGCGTAATGCTTACCTGCTTTTAAAAGGGTCCACATAATGAGGATTGCACGTCGCATACTACACATCGCATGCTATTCAACCCAGCCGATCGGGGTTTGGAAAATAGATTGAGCTGCATGGAGCCAGCGCGCAGAACTGAAACCGACTGAACTTTTGAGTATCGCCAGACCGTTATGAATGTCTATTCTTACACACCAGATAATTAAATCCACAGTTTTAGCTTGGAATAGAAATCCTGTTCTTACCCTGTTGTTGTTACCCAAAATCGAATATTTTCGCGTGTTTGATAAATGTACTGGTTGAATACGACCTCATATGCGCCGTCGTTATGGTTGACATCACAGCACGTTACGTGACGTCAATAAAACATCACTGAAGTGTCATCACGATAAGGCAAACGTCGGCAGCCGAAGTGACTGCAGTATTGAAAATCCACGCTCAGAAATGGAAGATATGTAAGGAAAAGAATCCTACATGGGTGTGAGGGGTGGCTAGAATATAAGAATCTTATATGGGTGTGAGGGGCGGATGGAAAAATCCGTCCGGAGGGACACTGTCCGGCATCACGAGGCTTGCCGAGTGATGCCGGACAGTGATCCCGAGGGACGGATTTTTCTATCCACCCCTCACACCCATATTGGATTCTTTTTCTTGCATACCTTCCATTTCTTAAAGCGCATTTTTAATGCTGCAGTCACTTCGGTTACCAACGTCCGCCATATTGTGTTGACACTGCAGGAATGTTTAGTGACGTCACGTAACGTGCTGTGACGTCAACCTTGACGACGGCGCATACGAGGTCGTAATCAACCAGTGCATTTATCAAACACGCGATTATATTCGATTTTGGGTCGGAACACCAGGGTCAGAACATAAATTTCTATCCCAGGGTAAAATCACGGATTTCCTTGTCTGGTGTGCAAGAAAAATCCGTCCCTCGGGATCACTGCCCGGGATAACTCGGCAAGCATCGTGATCCACGACAGTGACCCTGTGGACGGATTTTTTTCCCATCCACCCCTCAAACCCATGTAAGATACTTATATGTCTTTCCAGTAAAAGTGGGATAGTGGGACCTCCATTGAACCATAGCAGTCTCTTTAGGCGGTAGGGCTTGATGTCGACTGGTGACTGATGCTCTGTCTCTGGTCGGGCCCACCGGAGTCCAACTGTTGGTGTCCTTTTTCGCCAGCATTTCAGTGATTTCATGCTGTCGAGTCCTCATCGTTGTTTCGTTTCTGTATTCGTTTGATTTTTATGATCTCAGAGATGCTGCACTGATGAGCTAGAAATCCTTCATGCGGACAGAACTAAGGCTGAGGGTTGTGTATTATTGCTGTAGTTCGTCTTTTCATGCCTGTATCAGAAGCCTCCGAGGTGTAGTGGTTACGCTACTCGCCTTGTAAACCAGGAATCGCAGGATCGATCCCGGGCTTCTTCAGACTTTCGGAAGAGTCTTTTAACCGAAGTTCCGTCTCCGTATGTCTGTCGGGGGCACGTAAAACTCAAACACTCACTCACGCTTGTATTGTTAATATGTTTTTTTTTTATTTTTTGTTTTTTATAGCTTTTGGCCATTTTATGGGAAGGTGTCTGTCCTTTTGGCTATCCGCCTGTGACGTTTTTAATAATAATAATTATATTATTATTATTATAGTGATGTTAGTTTAAGTTGGTGTTTATTTCCATTTGATGTCTTGGGTGGGAGGTGTTTAGTTTATTAGTTTATTAGAGTCTCATCATGGTTAACATACATTTACATTATGTACAACTAAACAAAGTTACTATTTAAAAGATTAACCATGCCATTCTTAAAAGAATTATAAGAGACTATCACAGCATTTACTATACAATACATGCTAAAATCATGTATACAACATATATATTAAGATTGTCAGATTAATTACATTAATCACTCTTCGTTCGACCACACGATACACGCATCACCAACTATAGACGGCGTCGCCAAGGGCAGAGGACATGTTGCAGACCCAGTGTCTATACAGCATATCCTCGCCCGGCTGAGACGTCCGCTGACACGTCCATCCTGCGGTCGATCTATAAGGATGATGAAGAGCCTAAAAGAAAAGATGTAAGAAGACATGCAACATTTATTCGGATTGATACCATTGCCCCGAGCCGCGTCCCCTCGTGATTGGAAAAGGTCATACCCACGAGTGAACCCGGCCCAAGCCAACAATATTTGTACTTGGCGTAGTACAAGACTAAATAATAATAAAAAAAAATATATATGAACCTTTCAAACTGTAAACGAAGCTAAAATTCGTTATGAAAACACGCCTATACATACACGCCGCAAACCCCACCTCCGAAAAATCGAAATACCCCCTCCCCCACTCCTGCTCAAAACACAGACCGCGGGCACTCGTCAGAACCGCCTCATCGAAGGGGCCCCAACGAGCACCCACAATCCACATCCCAGAAAAAAAATAAGATCCACCCCCCCCCCCCCCCCCACTATACAGGCGTGTTTTCGTGATGTGATTCACCAAGTACCAAACTAGCTTTATAAAATACAGCTAAGATTTACACAAATAAAAGGATCTTCGTTGTAAAATATAAAAACAGGTTTTTGCTGCAGCTCTTATCATGGATTGGTTGGAGAATAAAAAAGCTATCTTGTTTTCCCTTTGGAGTGAAAAGAAATTAGGCTCAATCACTAAGGTCTTATTGAATAGTTCGGATCTGAAGTCATCATACAGTGCACAGTCCAGAAGTACGTGTTCCTCACTCTCCACAGAATCGCAGAACGGACACTTACGCTCATTCAATGGCTTATTTTCGAACCTTCCCGTTTCAATGCGGAGTGGGGCGACTCCAGAACGGAATTTGGCAAAGGCCGAACGATGACGGAGCGGTAGTATGGTTTTGCAGTACGTTTCAACCCCAAATGTTGTCTTAAATAGTGCATAAGTACGTAGCTTATTTCCACCCCGCCCCGAGGGTCCTACGGGATTATGAACACTTGCGAACCACTTGTTTCTGAATTCCTCCATAAGGACTGTTCTCAGAAAATGTACCATACTGCCATCTACCGGTTGACATATGTTTAAAGCATCATTTATTTGCAAGTCCGAGAGGCGTTTACGCACCGTGTAAAACCAGTTTCTGCATCGAAACGAGGCTTTTCTATAAGCCCACATTGCAATGCGCTTATTTAATCTGTTATTGGAGGTATTAGCCATTCTTATCCATAAACGACCAATGCAGACCCATTGCTTTACAGTGCTTGGTTCCCAGCCCATATCACCTTGTAATGCAGCCACTGGGGTATACTTTCCCACACCCAAGAAGAAACGTTGTGCCCTGTTCTGCACCGCATTGATACAGGAGTAAGACTTAAGTGTAGGTGAGTGTGAGGTAATTGTATCGATTCTTGATCATTACCTTCACTTATATATCTAAATGTCGGATAAAGTCCAACGAAATTGGAAGCAACGTCTCAAAAATGACCTAGATAGTATTGACGGGGACGTAAAACCTCAACACAAACAGACAACGTCTCAAACTATACTCAGATTCAATTAAACGCACACTTTTAGAATTTTGAATTCTTTAGTTTAAGGTAAAACTAACTGACTTTTACAATTGATAAATACGGTATTGTAAAGTTGTCACCGAAGCAGGAGTTTGGTTGACACGAATACTGCGTGGTTTTCATGATGTGCATGTGCACGTACAAAATGCAAAAATTGCAAAATTTTTGTAATCACGATAATTTTGGCACCTTCTTTACTGTCATTATAAAGTCCGGCTCCTTTACGTTAAAAGCCAGCAAAACATTTCATAAGAACAAGCCAATGGGACGTCTTAAGTAACGGCGATCGTCATCGTGCCCAACGGTTGAAGATCGATTTTCAAACCGCCAAGTTGCAGAGTGTATGGATTGTTCGCACACTACGATTGCTGGATTGGTTGAAAGGCACAATGTTACGGGGTCTGTGGACGATAGACAACGCCCTGGACGTAATCGTGTTACTACACATCAGCAGGACCAGTACATTGTTTTGAGTCATTTACGCGACCGATTCAGGACGTCTGTGGACACTGCCCAGGAGACACCTACGCGTAAGTGCCTTAACTGTACGGCGGCGTCTCCAGGAATGCGGTATTTCTAGCCATAAGACGTATAGGGGGGGGGGGGGGGGATTTTAACGGCGGAGTGTCGCATCAGTCGCTTTAATTGGTGTCGACAGCGTATCCGATGGACACAGCAGCGTTGGCGCGTTGTACTGTTCACGGACGAGTCTCGTTTTTTTGTGTTGAAATGTTTGATAGGCGGAGTAAAGTATGGCGTCGACGTGGGGAGCGATTTTAAGACTGTTGTGTTGAACAGGTGTCACGTTGGGGTGGTGGTAGAGTAATGGTGTGGGGAGGGATCTCATGGCCCCACAAAACCCAACTCATCGTTGTTGGAACGTCGGTACATCGATGAAATTTTAGAGCCTGAGGTGGTACCGTTTTTACGCAATGATCATGTGATCCAGCGTTCATGTCAGAATATTTATGATGACCTTGTTAAAAATAACGACCCCAGTTTGATTGGTTGATATTTAATGAATATGTTAATTAGGGTCATTTCTCCGGTCAGTCGCAATCCAACAGGACAATGGACGTGCTCATTTTGCGAGGCTAACCATAGACTTTTTCAATCAAAATGGTGTGCAAGTTTTTCTTTAGCCTGCGTTTTCGCCGGATTTAAACCCAATCGAGCACCTTTGGGACCAGCTCGGAAAACGCCTCGATGTGGCAGTTCTCACGAGTACCCACTATCTATATTTTGAGCAGAAATAAGAAAAATATCACAATTAATCATCTAAAAATTTATTTTTTTTCGGCGGTAAAATTTTCAATGTATTTTTATAGCCGTGTTTTCGTTATGTGTCCTCCAGACTTTTATTGTATTTGTGATTTTCCCGGACAATGACATTTGATATCAGCATATCTTGTATTATTTTATTCCACTAAATTATGGCTAATGTAAACAATCTGCAAATGGCCTGCCGATATCATTGATTCTGTCTCCAGGAAAATAGGAAGTCAATGCAAATACTAAACATTCTCATTACAATAACACATCCGTGCGACATAGTGCATTTTTAACATCTCCAAAATGGCTACTTTTTCTGGCGAAAATCCGTGATATTTTCCTGATTTATACTGCAAACATAGGTTGTGGGTCCTCGTTAGAACCGCCTCATTGAGGCGGTTCTAACGAGTACCCACAACCAATGTCTTGGAGTAAAATAAGAAATATAATGTTTACCCCCGTAAATTCCAGTTTTCTCTATATAAAGTGGGGTGTAAGGGGGTGTTTATTTCACGGACTTGTTCACATGATGATTTACTCCTACTACGATTGAAAACGGAGTGGTCATTTCATATTGGAGTTTTTTTCCATCAAGTTAATATGTCTGTGACATGAACACCCACTTAACCCACACTTTATATAGAGAAAACTGTAGTTTACGGGGATATACATTTTTTTCTTCATTCTGTTCCAAGACATATGTTATGGGTACTCGTTATGGATTCTCATCAGCAATGTAACCATTTTGGAGATATGAAAAAAATGCACTATGTCGCACGGGTGTTCTCACGTAATGGTTTTCATACGAAATGTATAATAATAATTCGCGTCGTTAATTTACTAGACTGTATATATTTATAGCCCCGCTTTGAAAAAGTGGGGCTATATTGGATTTGCCATGTCCTTCTGTCATTCCGTAATTCTGTGATTCCGTTAATTTGTGTTGGCTCCATAACTTTGTATCTGCTTAACATATTTTCATGAAACTTCACACAAATGTTAAACACCATAAGACAATGTGCAGAGCGAAGGAATTATAACTGTGGATTGCCTACTTTTGGAGTTATTGCCCTTTGAACATTTTCCGTAATTCCGTAATTCCGTAATTCCGTGATTCCGTTAATTTGTGTTGGCTCCATAACTTTGTATCTGCTTAACATATTTTCATGAAACTTCACACAAATGTTAAACACCATAAGACAATGTGCAGAGCGAAGGAATTATAACTGTGGATTGCCTACTTTTGGAGTTATTGCCCTTTGGACAGTGAAAAATGGCAATTTTAATTGTGTCCGCTTCATAACTCGAAAACCGTTTGAGATATTTTTAGGAAACTTCACACAAATGTTAAGCACTATGAGACGATGTGCAGAGCGCAGGAACCATAACTCTGCATTGCTTATTTTTGGAGTTATTGCCCTTTGAACATTGAAAAATGGCAATTTTAACAGTGTCCGCTTCATAACTCGAAAACCGTTTGAGATAATTTCATGAAACTTCACACAAATGTTAAGCACTATGAGACAATGTGCAGAGCGCAAGAACCATAACTCTGGTTTTCGTATTTTCTGTGTGTCTGTCTGTGTGTCTGTCTGTGTCTGTTAACAATTTTCGTGTCCGCTCCATAACTTTAAAACCCATTCACATATTTTCATGAAACTTCACACAAACATTAAACACCATGAGATGGTGTGCAGAGTGCAGGAACCATAACTCTGGATTGCCTAATTTTTGAGTTATTTCCCTTTGAATATTGAAAAATATCAATTTTAGCCGTCTTTGCTCGATAACTCAAAAACCGTATGAGATAATTTTATGAAACTTCACACAAATGTAAAGCACCATATTACGTGTGCAGAGCGCAGGAACCCAAACTCTGGATTGTCTACTTTTTCAGTTATAGGCTTTTGAATATTAAAAAATGGCAATTTTAACTATGTCCGCTCCATAACCGTTTCTGACATTTTCATGAAACTTCAAATAAATGAAAAGCACCTTGAGATGATGTGCAGAGTGCAGGAACCATAACTCTGGTTTGCCTACTTTAGGAGTTATTGCCCTTTGAACATTTAAAAAGGCAATTTTGACTGTGTCGGCTCCATAACTCACAAACCATTTGAGATATTTTCATGACACTTCACACAAGTGTAAAGCACCATGAGACAATGTGCAGAGCGCAGGAACCCTGACTCTGATTTGCCTACTTTAGGAGTTATTACCCTTTGAACATTGAAAAATGGAAGATGAAATTTAGTATAAACATGGACATTCTGGTAATGTATCATGCTCATTGAAATGAGGGACAAGGGCTCACAACTCTTAGAGTTTTTCCAGATAATGTAAAATTTTCAACAGTTATTTCTTGTTCATAACTGTTTTCTCTGCAGCTTAAATAACTTTCTTCTCTGACAGCGCTGAAGCGGGGCTATAGTCAGATCCTCTGACAGCTCTAGTTATCGTATTGAATATCTTATTCCTTTTATCTTTGTTCCTTTTTTCTTTATTAATATAAAAAATATATTCTGTATCTTGTTTTGGTAATGGTGTACATTTAATTTCCAACATTTTGACAGCAAACTTGCTCAGATTTGACGTGGTAGTTTTGCGGTTTCATTGAAAACTTATGAGCATTTGGTACTTCGGAAGCGGTTAAAACAAGCAAATCAGATTTGGAGCTGTTAAAAGTATATTCATTATTTTTACCTAGACTAAAGAAGCACCCGTTGTGTAGCGGTTATGCTACTCGCCTAATAAACTAGGGGTCGTGGCTTCTCCAGACTTTCGGATGAGTCTTTAAACCGAGGTCCCGTCTCCGTATGACCTGAGCTGTTGGTGGGTCGTAAAACTTTGAGTTTTCACAATTCCTTATAGACTAAACGCACACAAACTAATTAACAACTTGAAATAAAAAACGCACGCCAATCAACATTATCATTTTTTTTTTTTTTGTATTTATTAATTTATTTTTTTTTTTTTTTTTTTTTTTTGTTGTTTTGTTTTGTTTTTTTTTTTTGGTGGGGGGGGGGTGCTGGTTGTTGTTGTTAATTAAAGACTGAAAAAGAACCAATATTGTTACGATATTTTGAACAATCACTTATCACCAATTTACACCAAAGTAGACTTAAAACACACACAAAGCAGTCAGAATAGAAATAGCTGACCCCAAAAAATCTTAGCATCAAGTTCAACAAATACGATTGGGGTTTCGAACATGTTGAGAGGTTTTCGTCATTTTCAACGCCAGAAGACAATCGAAACAACAATCAAATGCTATTAATATTTAAAACCATTTTTATCCGACATTTAATATTGCAAAGTCGCCTATAAATGCATTAACGATGGATTACACCGTAACAGAGTGCACGGGCGCCATTTTAGCATCCTTGTTAGCATCGAGAAATTTTCCATTTCACATCGTTAAAATCAGGTCCAAAACAAACAAAATTATTACATACAATCATGAAGAAACAATCCTTCGAAAACTTTTGCAAACGCAATATATCCCCGACAATCACGGGATCCGATTAAGAAATGAATTTTATTTTTCTGCTGTTCATGAAAGTATAAACATAGTCGGTCGCCTTTAATGAGAATGGGTTCATGTAAACCTTGCTAGCGACCCCCTGTCGTTCATAATTTCATGAACAGCGGAAAAAAATAAGTTTATTTCTTATATTTACATTCTTTTCTCATCATCGCTGGGCGAAAAAATGCTTATATAGAGCATACTTTTAAAGCTGAAAAAAAAATAAACATTTCACGCTAGCGGAACAGCGTTGACGTTTCCAACGCCCAATCAAATCGTATAGAAGCATGGTTTGGACTGGCGTCACTTGACGTCACTGAAAATCATGTGATACGATGCGCTCATGGAAGTATGAACTACATTGTTTTTTTATAGGTGTACATTAAGTTTTACACTGGAAATGTAAATATTACGAAAGCGATGGAAGGCCCCCGCCCATCGGGTCTTGAAGAAATAAAGGCTGCATGAAGCTTCCTATCACGAAAACACGCCTATATAACTTTGACCCACTTGAAACCTACTTTTATATAGTAAAACTGGGGTTTACAGGGTAAACCTTATTTTTCTTATTTCTGCTCTAAAATATAGATTGTGGGTACTCGTGAGAACCGCCTCGAGGCGGTTTCTAACGAGTACCCACAATCTATATTTTGAGCAGAAATAAGAAAACTATCAAAATTTTTCATCTAAAAATTTTCATTTTTTCGGTGATAAAGGTCACAGTGTATTTGTATAGGCATGTTTTCGTAATGCACACAGAGCTAAAACAAGGGATAACAGAGGTATACATAATGTTTCTTATTTCTGTTCTTAACACAGATTGTGGGTACTTGTTAGAACCACCTCGAGTGGTTTCAAAGTTTTAACCACTACTCACAATCTAACTTTTGAGTATAAATAAATAAATAATACCAAAAGAGTACACGAGCTTTTCTAGTAATATCACTAAATATTATAAGGGCATGTTGACATACTTGTATAAATTATTTGTACGTAGTATGTTGTTTATAACGGCCCCTGCACAGCGGGTCTTGGAGAAATAGATGGGCTGCATGAGGCTTCCACGCAGAGCTGACACCGACCGCACACGAGTACTGGTAAACCGCTTCGAAGATCTAAAAAGAAGTGGAGGCAATAATCAGGGATCGATACAATTAACCCACAGATCCCACCAGAGACACCAAAGGGAAAGAAACACAAACATGAAGAAACAGACCCCAATGGAAACACCAACAGCGGAAAGCCAAAAGGACAGTTACTTTCCCACAAAATGACCAATGGGCTATCCAAAATAAAATAATATAAGCGACACAAACACCCAAAGATAAACCTAACAAAAATAAACCGCGACAGAAGAACCGCCTTGGAACGGTCAGCGGAAACAAATTCCACTTGGGGGGGGGGGGGGGGGGGGGGGGGGGGGCTTTAAATCGATTTTACGTGGCCACAATCCTCGCCCGTACTTCAGTCGCGATTAAGACAAATAATATGTTCAGTCCGTATGAAGGCCTCCTAACTCATCAGTGCAACATCTCCGTGAACACAAAAATCAAACAACCACAGAGATGAAACAAAGGTGAGGACTCGACAGCAAGAAACAACTGAAATGCTGGAGCAAAATAAAACCAACAGTTAGACTCCGATAGGCCCGACCTATCAACCAACATAAGCCTTTACATTGGAACCATCATAGAATCTGAGGCCTGACCCGCCGGCGTGCAATTAAAAGGGAAACATATTTGTCAACCGTGATTGGGTTAACTACCATGCACGCAGTCTGTCGTATAACATTTATGTTGTACCCAATCTTTTTATATCGAAGAAGCCTGCCCAGGCAAAGTGATGCAAGTCGGGCTGTCCATGCTTATAAACCCTATTGGTTTCATTGGGCGACAGGGCTTGAGATTCATTTCATCGCATTGTCGGGTAAAAGACTTAACGTCCCACAAAATTGGAAGCAACGGCTCCAAAATGACCTAAACAATGTTGACGGGGACGTTAAACCTCAAATCAAACAAACAAACGTAAGCGAGAGATGATCATCATTGTATATTGTGTATGACTATACAGTGAAATTCCGCTATTAAGACCACCTGAAATTAAGACTAATTCTGCTATAAAAAAACTTTTTTTGAAGGGTACAATTATTTCTTTTTGTGTGTTTTCTGCCTACAATGCCATCTGGTCAGGAACCACTTTTTGGACTGTTCAAAAGTGGTCTTTAAGACCACTTTTGAACAGTCCCAAAGGTGGTCTTAATATAGGAATTTTACTGTACTTGAAATCCCCATACCCACCCTTTTGCAGTTTCAATCGTTTGCAGGTGTATTCAAAATGGTAGGAAAACAAATAGACAATGTTGCTGAAATCAGGGGCTCTATAAAAGCTCGCTATTTATAAGTAACTCTGTTTATACCGACATTCTTTGTGACAATATTACGAAAACAAACCTATTCAAATACACAGTAAATTTTACCGCACAACAACGAAAACAAACCTATTCAAATACACAGTAAATTTTACCGCCGGGAAAAAACACGAAAATTTTCAGATGAAAAAGTGTGATATTTTTCTTATTTCTGCTCAAAAAAATAGATTGTGGCTACTCGTTAGAACCGCCTCATCGAGGCGGTTCTTACGCGTACCCACAATCTATATTTTAGTGCAGAATAAGAAAAAAAAAGTCTACCCCTTTAATGCCCAGTTTTACTATATAAAAGTGGGGTTCAAGGGTTTCAAAATTATATAGGCGTGTTTTCGTAATGCAAAAAAAAAAAAAACAAAAAAAAAAAAACGAGACGCGTTATATGTATGACAATTCCAATGGAATGAATCCTTAATTCAAGAAAACGCCTGCATAATTTTGACCCCCTTGAACCCCACTTTTATATACAAAACTGGGGTTTTCAGGGGTAAACCTTATTTTTTATTATTTCTGCTCTAAAATATAGGTTTTGAGTAGAAATAAGAAAAATATCACAATTTTTCATCTTAAAAAAAAAATCGGGTTTTCTGCGGTAATATTTAAAATGTATTTGTATAGGCGTATTTTCGAAATGAAGGCTTAGCGAGCACCCAAAACCTATGTTTTGAGTGTAAATAAAAAAAGTATTGCAAATTTTCATCAGAAAAATTATCTCAAATTACCTCATTTGAGGTTTGAAAATGCACTTTATCACACGGATGTGTCATCGTAATGGATGGGAGAAGGCTCTTTATTAACTACGCAAACACGCCTATACAAATATATTGCCACCTTTATCGCCGAAAAAATGAAAATTGTATGATGAAAATTGTGTATTTTTTCTTATTTCTGCTCTAAATATAGATTGTGGCCACTCGTTTGAACCACCTCATTGAGGCGGTTCTAACGAGTACCCACAATCTATAATTTAGAGCAGAAATTAGAAAAATAAGGTATACCCCCGGAAACCCAAGTTTTACTATATAAAAGTGGGGTTCAAGGGGGTCAAAACTATATAGGCGTATTTTCGTGATGGCACACTGGGATTCTTTATAACGGCAAATTCTTTACGAGGACCTCGTATTCATCACTTTAAGTAGTCTGTGAAATGAACACGCGCCCCCAGACACACACACACACACACACACACACACACACACACACACACACACACACACACACACACACACACACACACACACACTAAACCTCACTTTATATAGAAAAAGAACTGGGGTTCTTCACTATATATTTACTGACATACGACCTCGCGGATATTTTAGGCTGGGTTTACGGGGGTTTACTTTTTTCGGCTCCAAGACATAGATTGTGGGCACTCACAACCTATGTTGGCAGTATAAATAAGAAAAACATCACGGATTTTCTTCTGAAACGTAGCCATTTCGAAGATGAGAAAAAATGTACTGTTTCGCACAGGTGTATTATCGTAATGAAGGCAAATGGTGAGAAACAAATAGGTGGTTTACAAAATTCAGTTTCGGTCAGGAATCAGTCAAAGATGCCCCTTATTCAGCGAGGCCCAGTCTGCAGTTACCGAATCTACCATCAATAAGATCAAGTCCATAATTGAGAAAGATACACGTTACTCTGTCAGCTGGCACAAAGGACAAAATTTAGTTTAGTAATTGTCCCGCTCATACTGGAAACTTGTTTTTTTTTTGTTTGATTTGAGGTTAACGACCCCGTCAACACTGTATAGGTCATTTTGGAGACATTGCTTCCAATTACAGTAGAACTTCGATGGCTCGAACACCGATGGCTCGTTTACCAGGGATGTGTCGAACCCATTCTTGAGCCCCTAGCGAAATCCTCTGCATAAGAAATAGTTGGGGATAATTAAGGTGATTTGAGTCTTTAACTTGCAAATGTATGCTGTGTGTACTCATTAGAATCGCCTCAATGAGGCGATTCTAATGAGTACAAACAACATACATTATCATTATAGAACACCGAAAAGATGACTAAAAGTATCTCGTTATGCCTCCTGACAGTAACCCTCGGTGGCTCGAACTACCCGTGACTCGAACAGATTTTCGAGGTCCCAAAAGTGTTCGAGCCATTGAAGTTCGACTGTATGTGGGACATACTGGAAACAGAGATTTTCAAAGAACATAGCCTCACTAATAACCGATAAAAAGTCGGCATGGTTATAGAACATTGACCAAAACTGTTATCGCCAGTTTGACGGGTCGTGCAATTCTTAACCCTTATCTTGCTGAATATTCATTTAAGCCACTCCCTTTTCTGTCTATCAACCAATCAAATTACTTGATTGAATTTATTGCTACAAATTCATAAACTGAATGCCAAACAGTGTAGATCCTAATCAGATGGCTTCTTCAGAAGCCATCTGATCTGGATCTACACTGTTTGCAAAGATAGGGGTTGTCGTGAACAGCAAGATAAGGGTTAAGGTAACGAAGATAAGTTCTCGCTGGAACCCATTTTGCTATTCGTTTAGCAGAAATGTCCGGGGGTGCAAATGACACAACAACTGCTGAAAAAGTGTCAAACAATAGGTGTTTAATAGACTCAAAACTGGTGATGAGAAATGGGCCCATTTTATGAGCCAAAGCGAAAAGCTGATATTAGTATATGGGCTCTGAAACATGCCATAAGGCCAACTATTGCTAAACGAACACTGACAGCAAATAGAAATTCTGGACCATTCATTGAAATTACTGTTCCAAAAGGTAGGTGTGTGACTCTGAAAATATTTTTAAGGTTTATCCCTGTAAACCCCAGTTTTGCTATATAAAAGTGGGGTTCAAGGGGGTCAAAATTATATAGGCGTGTTTTCGTGATGCTATAGCCCAGACCTGGACCCTTAATCCGAAACTGAAAAGATAATAAATCAGGCAGGAGAAAGGAGGTATAGGTCCAGATGTAGGGGTGGGGGGCTACAAAGTAGGGTGAAGGTGTGTTCATTTTAGGCTTGTGAAGATGATGATTCTTCATGTCAATATTTCTACTCCCAGCACCGATTAAGATAGATACCTTATCTTTATGACACTTGTAAAGGGTTCTAACAAGCACCCACAATGTATGTTTAAGCAGGAATAAGAGAAATAATGTATGCCATTGTAAACCCCAATTTTCGTTTTTTACAAAAGGGGTTTACAAGAAAATTCATTGTTGTTAACTTTGTAAACGAGCGTGAACCACACCCTTTCATTTGCTGTTCACAGTTTAGGGGAATAAATAGCATTTACCTGGCAATTTGTCCGCCTTTTTTTTAAAGAAAGATAAATTTTGCCACCGCCAGTCACTAAGCCTTGTTGAAAAAGGAGACTGATCCCAGCAGGCACACGTCGCTAGAGCAACGTCAAATCAACGTCGGTGCAACGTCATGACGTTGCACCGACGTTGATGTGACGTTGCATAAACGTCATGACGTTTTACCGACGTTGATGTGACGTCACAATTACGTCATGTGCCTGCTGGGATATGTTGATCCTTTTTCAGTTCGAGATCCGGTGCAGACCCAGGGCCTTCACTGTTTGCAAACTTTCTTTTTAAGGCTTTTGAATATAAATTTCTATAAATAACTCAACCTAAACACCTCAGTTTCGAAACTGACTCCTACTGTACTCGTATGTATAATGTGAACGATTGATTCTATTAAGGTTTAACCCAGCTAGCAAGAAAAAAGCTGGCCAACGTCGGACCGACAGAGATACCGACAACGTTTGCCCGACATCCCTTGCTGGCTGGGAATGGTTTAATTGTGTTTGGGTTGAAGGACACATCAACCCTTGTGGGTCATTTTGTGTCGTTTCCCCCCCCCCCCCCACCCAAAAAAAAAAAAAGGGAGAGAAGAGATAACAGGGAAGATGAAAAATGAGGGACACGAGAGAAAGATAAAAATATTGTTGTGTATAAACAGAAGTGCCATTCCCATTCTACCCATACCACCTTCAATGATAGCAGGCCTCGCCCACCTGTAAGCCGATATTAGTGGACGTCCCAGTGACGCAAGATACACGATAACTTCTCCCAATGAAAGTGCTTGTATTTACTTTTGAGGTTGGTAATGAAGACCAAAACATGTTTGAAAGCGTTTCACCCTCTTCCCTGAAAGTATACATGCCTCTTAGCACAAATACATGATATTGCAAATTAAAATGGCCTTCGCGTCTGATAAACAACATCGGGTTTTAATCAGTATTTTCCGTCTTTGACATTTTCTTTTAATATTATTAAATGATTCACACATTCTAGCTTTCCAATTAATTATAGGAATAAGATTTGAACTCACTATATCTGTCAAGGCATTTCATAGAAAATCGATTCTAAACCTAGAAATAGGCTTTGTCTGCCGCTTTGACAGTCAATATTTGTGTTACCTAGGAAGATTTCATAAACAAGTGAATAAGGTGTTAGAAGAGGGAAACGCGTTTGCTAGGAATTTTCAGGTAAAATATAATTTTCTGTAATTGCTATAGGGATTAGAATTAGCCCATATATAACAAGGCACTGTCAAACAGTGAAGATACAGATCTGGGGCCAGTTGTTCAAAGCAACGTTAGCTTAACGAGCTCGTTAGTGGTCAAATTGTTAACTGTTCTAGCAAGAAAAATATCGAAAATTTTGGTATTTTTGCTGAAAAAATGTGACCAGCTTTTGCGGATGCAAAAGCTGCTCACATTTTTTCAGCAAAAATTTCAGCATATTTGCCATATTTAATGATCAAAGTTTTAACGATACATTAACTAAAGACTTCGGTAGTTTTGAACAACTGGCCCCAGACGCCGCGTCTGATCTGTATCTTTACTGGTTGCTCATTGTAGTGACTTTGGTTTTTGTTTGTGTTGAGATTTAACGTCCCCGTCAACACTATTTAGACCATTTTGGAGACGTTGAATCCGATTTTGTGGAACTTTTACCCGACATTGAGATGAAATGACTTCTCAAGCCCTACTGCCCAAAGAAACCACAAGGGTTTAAGGGACGTTCCGGCGCGCACTACTTTTCCTGGGCACGGTTACTCAGCGGTAATTTCGGTCGGTTTCAGCTCTGTGCGGAAATACCATTCTGTCCAATCTCTTTCTCAAAATGGAACGTGTAGTGATTTTGGTAAAACTTTCAATTAATAGAATAATTTAGACACCCCTTTAATTGGAAATGAGCTTGTCTATAAGATGGAATAATCTGTGTGTCATATATGGTATGGTTACATATGCGGAAAATTGTATCAGCATTTCATGCCTGATATTCTCGCCATGCTAAAAACCATCACTGTATTCACTTGTTGTTGTTGTTTTTTTTTTTTTTCATAGTGTGAAGTTACGTTATGTAATACGGCCCCCGCCCCTCGGCGCTTGAAGAAATATATGGGCTGCATGATGCTTCCACGCAGAGCTGAATCCGTCCCGCACACGAGTACTGGTAAAGCGCTTAGAGGATCTAAGCAAACCGCTTAGAGGATCTAAGCATGTCCAGGCAAAGCGGTGCGCACGAGTCAGACCGTCCATTCTAATAAACCCTGTTGGTTTCATTGGGCGACAGGGCTTAAGATGTCATTTCATCTTAATGTCGTGTAAAAGTCCCATCAAATTGGAAGCAACGTCTCCAAAATGACCTTAACAGTGTTGGCGGGGACGTTGAACCTCAAATCAAACAAACAAACAAACGTTATGTAATCACTTTTAGAGCGCTGGCTCTTAATCATAAGGTCTTCGTCATTGCAGGTTCGAGCTGTGTGAGATGCCAAAATATGCAACAGGAGTTCTGGTAATATTTTTTCTGCGGGTACTCCGGTTTTCCACCACTGATCAACGATCGGCTCTAAAAAGCTGGAAAAATCTCGATAGGGCTATCAAATCAAATACTGACGATAGTCGGGCGTTATACCATTTACATTCAAATCATTGACATATCCGAATTGCTAATCGTCGGATGAAACAAAATAATGAATGGTTGTGTTTACTCTCATTTACGTTTGTAAGCCTCCTTTTTGAAAACATTTGAAAAACAAAAAAGCGCCCCCCCCCCCCCCCCCCCCCCCCCTCAAAAAAAAAAAAAAAAAAAAAAAAAAAAATTGTTTGGCAATTTTCATTAAATATATTCAAGAATCTTGACTTCTGCGCCAACATTGTGACATCTTTCTTATTTTTGCTTCGAACATATAACGAACCCCAACAATCTATTTTTTTCAACAAAAGTACGGCAAATGTTGAGTAATCCTGTAAACCCCACTTTACCCTATATAAGGGTCTTAGTAACATAGACTTCACTCGTGATACACCTAAAGTATTCCAATTATGCCTCCAGACCTGGGACCTGTTGTTCAAAACTAACGACGTCGTTAGTTAACGTATCGTTAAAACTTTGATCATTTAATATGACAAATATACTTGACAAAAGCTGCTCACATTTTTTCAGCAAAAATAACAAAATTATAGGTATTAAACGTGCTAGAATAGTTAACAATTTGACCGCTAACGAGCTCTTTAAGCTAACGATGCTTTGAACAACTGGGCCCTTGTGTTATGAGTATGCCTCTGTGGCTCAAACTAGACCTCGCTCGAACTAATTTTTACTGTCTCAATGGTGTTCGAGCCATTGAACTCCAATTGTTCAGAGCTGAAGGTATTTCTTTGCTACAACTCAGATTTGTGATAGTTTACCTACTAAATTAAGCCCATCCGGTCAGCAAGTCCGTGAAATGAACACTCGTCTAAAAATCAATTTTATACAGGGAAATGCGGGGTTTACAGGGGTTTATATTGATTTCCGTTGTTTGCTCTAATACATAGATTGTGGGTACTCGTTAGGATCGCCTCAATGAGGCGGCTCTAACGAGCACCCACAGTCTATGTTCGGACAAGAAATTAAAGACTGCTCCTAGAGAAGCAATCTGATTTGGGTCCACACTGTTTGCAAAAATGACTTTTAAACTAACCAGCAGACGACAAAGCAGCGACAATTGTCGTGATTGGCATTTTATTGGTTATTCCAGATTATCCAGAGACCACCAAGTAGAATGTTACTGTTGTAGGATAAACCTTCATACAGACAGGTAACAATAGTGAAAAAAAAAAACAATGATCCGATAGCGATGGCCCATTACCATGCATGATTTAAATGACACTGACCCATAACTCAAAAATATCAACCTTTATCCTAAATAAATTAACCCAGCCACATCCATTGCTAACTATCAGCATATCAAATAACTTGATATTCTTTATTCGTTCAATTCACAAACTGCATGACAAACACTGTGTAGATCCTGATCAGAAGCCACCTGATCTGGATCTACACTATTTGCAAAGGTCGGGGTTGTCGTGTTCAGCAGGATAAGGGTTAATATTTGGGGAGATTATTCTTATTTTATCTTGCATCACGAAAACACGCCAATATAATTTTGACCCCCTTGAACCCCACTTTTATATAGTAAAACTGGGGTTTCCGGGGGTAAACCTTTTTTTTCTTATTTCTGCTCTAAAATATAGATTGTGGATACTCGTTAGAACCGCCTCGATGAGGCAGTTCTAACGAGTGTCCTTGGAGCAGAAATAAGAAAAATATCACAAATCACAATTTTTCATCATAAAATTTTCATTTTTTCGGCGATAAAGGTGGCAATTTATTTGTATAGGCGTGTTTGCGTAATGGGAAGGTGTTTGAATTTATTCCTAAGAATAGCCTTGATGGGGCGATTCTAATGAGTACACACAACATATATATTAAGGGGAATTGGATCACCTGGCACAATTTTTCCGCCATTGTTCAAAGGGATACAACTTTCGGGACTTCCTGTTCGCCTTTCTATAAACCCTCTCCCACGTAAAAAGCGGTCTACTTTTAAAGGAAAGAATTTGCGCCTCCTTTAAGCGTTGACCCCAATTGACATGGGGGTCAAAAACACTTTGTTAGGAGTTGCCTCCCCTGAAGGTGTTCCCATTCCCCTTAACTCTGTAGAAGATAGAAATCCTTAAATTATCCTTACCTGGTTCTATGATCAACTCCAAATGGCTCGAACTATCATATCTCGAACTACCCCTATCTTAAACATTTTAAGGTCCCGAAGCTGTTCTTGTCATTGAAATGGGAGTATAAGACGGACAGACTGCAATACATTCTCCCATTGTATACTGGTGGACTCTTCCTTTTGCTATATAGTTGGAAAATCCATTTGTCACATTAAGGGTGTCAGGCTTATTTTTTCGTGTGTATTTTTCTTCTATTTTTGACGGAAGATTATATTGACAAATAGTGCAGGCCCTGATCAGACGCCGCGTCTGATCGGAGCCTGCCCTGTTTGCCAAGGTAACCCTTTTAGGGGTTTCCGGCAGGCCTGAATAGCACACGAAATGTCTCTCGCTTGTTATGACTGTGACCCGGGTTCCATTACCGATGTCGGCATATGGTACATGTAAAGAATTGTTCACCCGTTTAAGGTCGTTGGCTTTGTCCGGTAACTGGCGTCTATTCAACCACGTTAGACCACAATACGCATAAACCCGTGCCTTCGAGAACGCTTGTATAAGTCGCGTGAGCTTGACTAAATCGCGGTGTAACCGACGTCGCCGTCACTGGCTACAGGGGCTACCCTTAGACCATGTCCAGGATTAGTTACTCCACTTTCTAAAAGGCTTTCGCAAGGGGAATACACCTCGCCTCAGACACGGTGCAATAAAAGCTAAAGTGTATATAATCCAAAAACCGATGAGCCATCAATCGCGACTATGGAACGTGGTCAATTCCTGCATGCAAATTCTGTTCTCTAGCCAGTGCCCGTCTGGCCGACGAGGCCTTTGAAAAGGCCAGAGTTCCGGCGAAGAAAAGGCTGGCGTCGGATGCTCGTCTGCTTCGTCCGTTCTTTGCTGGCGCGCTGGCAGGTTTTTTCCTCTTCAAAACGGCCCTTCTTATGGCCACACGTCTACACATCTTGGTCTGCACAAAGCAGTATATCCGAGGAACCATCGACATACCTTCCAAATTCCGCTCGGGGCGGACTAAATGAAGGCATATTAATAAAATTTAAACTAAAATACCTTAGCACTAAAAGGAAGTTGATACTCTGACAGGGAAGATAACTCTTTCAGACATGTGTTTTCTATCAGTGAGGGTCTACACTCAACGGAAATAATTTGCTCACTGGGAGCTTTAATATTCTCTCTTTTGAGATTGGGTCCCGTTTGTTTCAGTAACAGAGTGTACGGAAAGGTTTCAGTTGTCTTCTTTGACGAATATGATCGCAAATACAGTAAAATTCCTCTGCTAGGACCGCCTTTGGGACTGTTCAAAAGTGGTCTTTAAGACCACTTTTGAACAGTCCAAAAGGTGGTCTTTGACCAGAGGACACTGTATACAGAAGACACAGAGGAAGAATAACTGAACCCTACTAAATAAGATTTTCAAAGCAGACTTCGTCTAAATTTCTAGGTGGTCTTAACCCACTGTCTACTAGGGGACTCTTCCATTGCTGTATGCTGGAAAAGTACATTTGTCATATAAAGGGTGTCAAGGCTTTTTTTTTTTTTCATTTGTATTCTATTTTTGACGGAAAATTATGTTAGCAATTAGTGCAGGCCCTGATCAGACGCCGCATTTTGCGGCATCTGATCTGGGCCAGCATTGTCTGCCAAGGTACCCCTTTAGGGGTTTCACGTATGCAATGGGTTAATAGCGGGAATTCACTGGATGTCCGGTGCACCCATCCAATTAAAGAGAAAACATACTCTCGCCTTGGTAACCGTATCTGTTTTCTTTTATTCAAAACATGAATGTTTCGTGCATTTCCTACCGCGTTGAGTTGCATTCAATTAGTCAAAGCAATGAAGACCACTTTCCGGCAAGGCGTCTTATTGTCAGGCGCACTTGTTTTCACCAGATTGTCAGCTGAAAGTAGTTACACCAGCAGGGCTTCTATACGAAGGCTTTTACCAGTTCTTAATAATAGAATACACCGCGTATTTTCAATGCAATACATACGTAATTTCCTTTATTTTAGGTAAACCCTGCGGTCGCGCCATGTCATAAACAATGTGTTTACATTTTTCGATATAAAGAAGCTGTTATCATTATGCTGTGACAAGCGGAAATGTATCCTTGGACAAATGGGCATTTTTTGTTCTTTGAAAACAGACCCCAATTTACAAAGGAGACAAAAATATGTTTGAAAGTGTTCCTTGGCCGACCCCGCCCCACTCCCATCGCTGAAGGTCTATCCACCCCCATTTTCACCTACATATCTACAGTAAAATACCTCTATTAAGATCACCTAACATTTTGAATGAATCTGCTTTGAAAAGCTTATTGAAAAGGTGTCTGCTTCACCCAGTGTCTATTAATTAGAGACCACCTTTGGAACTGTTTACATCACGAAAAACACGCCTATATAATTTTGACCCCCTCGAACCCCACTTTCATTGAGTAAAACTATGGTTTGCAGGGGTAACCCATATTTTTCTTATTTCTGCTCTAAACTATAGATTGTGGGTACTCGTTAGAACCGCCTCGATGAGGCGGTTCTAACGAGTACCTACAATCTATATTTTGAGCAGCAATAAGAAAAATATCACAATTTTTCATCTTAAAATTTTCATTTTTTTTTTTTGGCGATAAAGGTTACATGTATTTGAATAGGCGTGTTTTCGTAATGAAAGTGGTATCAAAGACCACTTTTGAACAGTAACCTAAAGTGGTCTTAATATAAACATTTTACTGTATCTATGCTCTCCTCATTTGTTTACAGCTGCCAAGAAGGAAATACCTCTTTTGATCGACGTCAGCAGGAACCTTGATAGCGTGACTCCCACCAATCATAGCCTAGCGTCCTTACTAATGGATAAGTATAGTTAAGCAGCTAACGATATCTAAACTAATTGCGCCTATTGAGAATCTTCTGAACTATTGTTCTCTGCAAAAGAATAACTTGGAAGAAGTCTTGAAATAGAACTGTAATTACCAGAATACCAAAACTATTCACGAAACAGGTTGAATTGAAGGATAAAAAGGAGCGTTATTACTAATATGCGAATGACTTGATACGAAAATATGTAAAGCAATATTAAGGGCGTCTGTGGAATTGATAGCCTGCAAATAAAAAGCGTCAATGTAAAAGAACAGCAGATGAGGGAAAACTGGAGACAGTCGTCAAAACATAGACCAGGATCGGATGTCCGAAGTGATACGTAAAACCCCGGAATGGCAAGGTCAGAACTATATGTACTGTAAAACCTACATGTTTTCCAGGGATGGCTAACTTAATCGAAATTCCTTAAATTAACCAACAAAGCGTGTAATTTATTGAAACCGCATTTAACCTTTGTTACATATAAACTCGTGAATGTAACATATGGACGGTTGAATGTGATTTAAAACTTGACCATCACTGTAGAACCTATGTGATCGAGTATGGAATCAATTGACGCTAACACGACTGTCTCTGTTATAATCGACAATGCGGATGGCTTGGTTCGCTATGGATTAGAGGAAGACCAGCCAGGGTATCAAAAGGCTACAGAACTCTCTGTTCTACTTGTAGTCTGGGTCTTGAGTGTTTTCGGAAATATCCTTGTGTGTATTGTCATTTATCGGAGCCGCAGAGTCCAGTCAACTACTAATTTCTTTGTGGTATCGCTAGCAATATCGGATTTACTAATGTCGATTATGTGTGTCCCGATGATCGCGAGCCGAATCGCAGTAAGTGGTTGGCTGTTGGGCTCCGCCATGTGTCGGTTAGTGCGATTTATTCAGTTTTTCGTACCTAGTACGGTGGTATTTATTCTCCTGTGTGTTTGTATCGACCGATTTTATACCATAATTTACCCGTTGAGCTTTAAGATCACTCGTGGAACAGCCAAACATATGATTGCCTGTTGCTGGCTTCTTGCCTTTCTTTGTTCTAGTTTCTGTTTATATTTCTTTGACACAATGCCTGCTCTTGACGGCTCAGGAAAGCAACTCTGTCCAACATACATACACAATGATTCTTGGCCAGGGATTACATATGGTTGCATTATAATTTTATTGACGTTTATTGTGCCAACTTTATTTCTGATTTTCTTGTACGGCAAAATATTTCGGTACGTATGGAGAGCTGGAACTGGAAGAAGAAGGATTCAAAGAACAATGAACCCTGTGCCTCGAACGAAGGTAAAAATGGTGAAAATGTTGATTATAATGACAGGTATCAATTTAGCCCTTTTGGCTCCATACTATATAACACATGCATGGTTTACTCTTTCTAAAGCAGTATATGTACATCCAATAATTTTCATAGCCTCTTTCGAACTAATTTTTCTAACAACTCTTATAAAGCCAATTATCTACCTGTTTTGTAATACCAATTTTCGAAGAGGCTGCAAAGAAGTATTTTGCATGTCAACGATGAAGTGTTATCGTAGCAGTACATATGCCATAACGACAGCTTCACACATTGGTAAAAAGAACTATGTAGGAGTGATGCCAGTAGACAGTATGACAAACGGTTATCATTCGCCTACGCTTGCCTTTAATAGATCAGTAATTGCTGAGAAAACGGCATGGCCTATGCCCGTTACATTGACTTCTACGTGCTTGTGATAAAGTGATTACAGTTTGCATGTTTTTTTGGTTTGTGTGTTGGATTTAGTTACACATATATGACAAAAAACGACCACTTAATAGCATCGGAAAGATCCTTGCCCAAAATAAATATGAACGTCTGGGTCTTGTTTGTTTTATTAGTTGTGAGGTTTACAAATATTTCTGTACAGAGCTAGTGTTGTTGTTAAAATTACTGTTATCATATGGGCCCCGTCAAGCGATTTTGGTACTTATCGCCTATGCGAGCAGCGAAGGTTCAGGCGAGCCTGCGCATCCGCGCAGTCTCGCCAGAACCTTCGCTGCTCGCTCATACTAGCAGTGAATCAAGAGGAACCTTCAGACAGAAAGCCATATCCCTGGCCCCTCTGAATGGCTGGGCATGCGCAGTTAAAATTTGTCATGACGGAATGCTCGAAGACATAAATTCGCTTGGCGGGGCCCATATAGTTAAAGAGCGAATAGCTACCCGGAATTTTCCGAGCTGACTCGTAAGAATCACATGCAGTCATGACTGAAGTATGATACCCGGGAAGGAACATTTCCTTTCACATATTTGTAGGAAAGCAATTGAAACGAGAGAATAGGATGGAAATCAAATCTTAGAGACAGAAAGGGAATTAAAACAAGAAAATCAGTAAGAACAGAAAGGAGCTTAAAACCACATAGTACTTCGTTATAAAGACAATCAGCCATTCTATGGTAGCCTGCTGAAGGTGGGGGGGGGGGGGTCGAATATCTGCACGCTGTAATCGGTAGTGACCTATAATACCTTCTACTGACCTATAAGTCTAGTGTCCGATTACGAACCGGACCTACTTTTCAGGTCTCTTACAATTTGCAACCTTTTATACACGGCAAAAACAACGAAAGTGCAAGTGAAAATCTTTGCAATATTTATTTAAACACATGTTCAGAATTTTCAGCTAAATTCCTAACTTCTCGGGCTTTCCTGGTTTGAATGGTTCGTTGGAATAATTGCGTACTGCCACTCGTCTCAACCTCGAAAATATTTTCTTAAGCTAAAATAATTTTACTTGCAGATTTACAGAATGTAAAGCGATGAGAAACTTTTATTTGAGGGGCCACGTTGTTTCATACGTCTCTGTGGCGCAGTGACGTCAGAAAATTTGCACTCTTTAACAGGTGTCCGCGCCATGGCACTGAATGTCGTTTAACAGGCCATACTGCCTGCTATCCTTTTTGCTTAAATTTGCTAAATTATTGCAAAACCCCTTCATTGTTTTGAATTGTGGTATAAATTAAATACATGATTAGAGTCTTTAGTAGTAAACTATAATCGGTGAGCCTTAGACAATTTTATAGCTTATTATTAAAGACACTAACTATGTATTTACTACATTACTTCGTTTGTTCAACTTAAAGATATATTGCTTATACGACCTAATTGTTTTGATTTCCTTTCTATGTTTAGCTCACCTGAGCAGAAGGCTCAAATGGGAGCTTATAGTGTACCAATGGTCCGTTGTCCGTCGTCCGTCCATACGTTCAAACATCTTCTTCTCAGAAACCACTGAACCAATCGGAGGCATACTAAATATACAGCGTCTATGCCTCACGGGAACCAAACTTTATATAATTGGTCGATATCAAATGATCAAGATGACCGCCATGCCCATATAAGATAAAATATTTTATAATATTCTTCTCCAGAACCATTAGTCACATGACCTTGAAACTTGGCAGACAGCAAAAGGCACTTGAGCCCTACAAAAGTTATATAAATGATGACCATGGGTTGACCTTGACCTATTTTACGGCAAGGTCAAATTGGGTCCCTAAGGCATTTGAATTGCAAAAAAAGGTAAAATAGTGTTCGTATGCAATACAAGTATAGTTTATGAAATAAAAAAGGACTTATGTGAGTTTTCGTGAATGTTAAAGATCAAGGTCCTTCAAAGGCCTTGGCTCAAGGTCACAAGGATTGAATAACAATCAGAATTTCAAACATCTCCTCAGAAAGCACAAGGCCAATTGAAGTCATATTTTACATAGAACATCTCTGCATCATGGGAACTAACGGTTATATAATTTTTCCTGGTCACATTACCAAGATAGCCGCCATGCCCATATAAGGCAAAAACCCTTTAAAAACCTTCTTCTCCAGAAGCATAAGTCAGATGACCTTGAAATTTGTAGACAGCAAAAGGTACTCGAGCCCTACAAAAGTTATATAAACGATGATATTGGGTTGACCTTGACCTACTTTACATCAAGGTCAAATTTGGCTCCTAAGGCATTTGAATGGGAAAAAGGTAAAATAGTGCTTTTATCTAATACAATTTTAGTTTATGAAAAGAAAATAGGTCTTAAATGTACTTCTATTAATGTCAAGGGTCAATGTCATCTAATGACCTTTGCTCAAGGTCATAAGGCCGTAAAAAGTCTCCCTGCCCTACATCACAGTGTAGTTTATATTTTCTTGTCCTTTGGGATCATTGATTCCGTTGTGGAATTTTTTAACTATTTGAGGGTCAATGATGAGGCCTAAATGGCCGAGACTAGCTAGTCTGGCCCAGAAAACATGTAAACTTCATATTTTCCAGTTCTGTGATGTATTCCTTGATTCCAAAGGATATCCCTTTTATAGAACATATTTGAATCACCATCAAAATTTCAACAATCTCATCAGAAACCACTGAGCCAATTGAAGTCATATTTTATGTGGAACATCTTTGCCTCACAGAAACTAAAGTTTACATTATTTGTTCTTGTCACATGACCAAGATGGCCGTCATGCCCATGTAAGCTAAAATACTTTAAAAGTCTTCTTCTCCAGAACTATCTATAAGTTAGATGACCTTGAAACTTAGCAGACAGTAAAAGGCACTTGAGCCCTACACAAGTTATTTAAATGATGATCCTGGGTTGACCTTGACCTATTTTATGGCTAGATCAAATTATTTGTTCCCTTAGGCTTATGTGGACAGCGCATTTATCAAAAACAGTTGTAGTTCATGAATTGAAAATAGGTCTAATATAAATGTCAATGGTCAAGGTCATTTTTTAGTTTTGCCCAATGTCACTAGGAGTGAATTTCTGTCAACATTAAAAAGGACTTCATCTTCTGAAAATGCTAGGCCGATTTTTATTTAATTTGATGTGCAGCTTTCGGGGAAGTGAGGAAGAAAGGTTTGTTTAAATGGTCCAGTTCAGGTGACCAAGATGCCTGCCACACATGTATGGTACAAACCTGAAGGGATGTTTTTTCTCCAGTGCCACTGGGGCAATTGGTTTAAACATATTTATTCAGAAGTAACAAGTTGACATACATACATATACAGGTACAAGATATGACATGATTTGGACGGAAGCAAAAACGCTTATAGAGTCCCATCACGAAAACATGCCTATATAATTTTGACCCCCTCGAACCCCACTTTTATATAGTAAAATTGGGGTTTGCAGGGGTAAACCTTAGTTTTCTTATTTCTGCTCTGAGATATAGATTGTTGGTACTCGTTAGAACCGCCTCGACGAGGCGGTTCTAACGAGTACCCACAATCTATATTTTGAGCAGAAATAAGAAAAATATCACATTTTTTTTTCTGAAAATTTTCATTTTTTCGGCGATAAATGTGTGAATGTATTTGTATAGGCGTGTTTTCGTAATGATTTCCTCGGGCAGTTGTATCATTGACTCAGGTGAGCGACCCTTGCCCTTGGACTACTTGTTTGTTTTAGTTTCCGTCATTTTTATTATTTTCAATTTATTTTCCGATAAATATTACAATGTTATTAATCAATTAATTTCGTATTGGCCCAGTTACAGGTCCGAGGTCTGCTGTATTGGCACGAGGCCGAAGGCCGAGGCCAATACAGCTGACCGTGGACCTGTAACTGGGCCAATACGAAATTACTTGATTAATGACAATTTTATTAACTGACACAATTAAAAACATGATTTATGATTTTTGAATACTGGTTTACCTTGTGTAATATAGGATAATCAATTAATAATAGAAAGGAAATGTTCAACCTAAAAAATCGCGTTTAAACAATATGATATTTCGTTTAAACGACTCGAAAAATGTGCAAGAGCACAAAGTCTAAAACAGCGGAAATTGCTCATGATTGGGCATTCCATATGTAATACGATGTTTCACAAAGATACATATAAACTCATAAAGTTGAATATGTTTTCCAATCAAATGCAATAATCGTTAAATACTTTATATCATTGTTATTCTATTGCATCGCCAGAAACCGTTCCAACGAGTGTGCACAATATGTTTTACTGTGCGAAACCATGCATTGCGATAACACTATGTGACATAGTGCTTTTTCAAATCTCCGGAATGGCTATTTTTCTTATTTCTGCTCCAAGACATTTAAAAGATGGATTTTATTTTTCTGCTGTTCATGAAAGTATGAACGCAGTGGGTCGTGTGCAAAGTAAAAGGGGTTTATGTAAACTTTGCTAGCGACCCGCTGCCGTTCATACTTTCAGTAAAAGCAGAAAAATTAAGTCAATTTTTCATATAGCATTCTTCCTCCTCGTCACTGGGAGAAAAAAAATGCTTATAAGGCAAACTTTTAAAGCTAAAAAACATTTGCACGCTGTTTTTCTACAAAGAGCGGAACAGCGTTGACGTCACCAACGCCCGTAGAGAACCAGAATTTAGACTGACGTCGCTTGAGGCCACTGAAAGTCATGTGACTCGATGCGTGCATGGAAGTATGAACTACATTGTTTTCTATGGGTTTAAATTAGACTTTACACTGTAAGTGAAAATCTAGGCCATTGATGCGATTTTAACGTGACGAGTATTCACAACCTATGTCTTGGAACATAAATAAGAAAACTAATGCATTACCCCCATAAAATCCAGTTTTCTCTATACAAAGTAGGGTTTAGGTGGGGAGTTTTTTTTTTTTTTTTTTTTTTGGTTTGGGTTTTACGGCCCTTTCAAGATTATTTCACTCATATCGAGCCGATCGTTAATCAGAGGTGGGCGAAAACCGGAGTACCCGGAGAAAAACCACCTGACCTTCCGTTGCAGAACTTGGCGTCTCACACGTGGCCCGAGCGAGGCTCGAACCTACGGCGGTGAGAGACCTAATGACTAAGAGTCAGCGCTCCTATCCACTAGGCGACGGAGGCCCGTAAAGGTGGGGAGTATATTTCACGGACTTGTTCATGTGATTGAACAGTACAGGTAATGTAAACCCCTGTAAACCAAACTTTTCACTATTCAAAGTTGGGTTAACAAAGGTATTCACTGCAAGGACTTGTTCGCATGATGTTTGCATTTATACTCTATATTTATATAATTTTGGGGATTATTGATAGTTATGTGAAATACGCGGCGCAAAAAAGTGTGAATTGCCGACAAACTCAGTCATAATACTGAATGGCCGTCGTTAAACGTGACGTCTGTCGAAATGATGTTGCCGAATCATGAAGGTTTGTTATTGTGTCGTTGCTTGTCGATGATGTCACATGCTCAAGAGCTATGAGATTTGAAGCACACAATGTTGGGCCGACATGGATACAAAGTTTCAACGTCGTATCGATGTCGATCCGACATTTCAACGTCTTATCAATGTCGGTCCGACGTTGGCCAGCAATGTTGTGAGTGAATAGTTTGTGTATATGTGAATATTTTCCAGATGACATATCCAGATGAAAATGTATAACAAGAACATAAGGTTAATTATGATATACCAAGAAAATGTCCCGTTTACTTTGTAAAGATAGTTTTTCTTATTCTTTACCGAGAAAATTTCCCATTTAATGTCCCATTTACTTTGTACAGAAGTATCCGATCATTATTTATGGGTTATGGACTTTATATTGTGAAATATTAGGCACTCGCCTTATATTGTGAAATATTCGGCACAAAGGCGAAGGACGCACGCGTCACCGTCATATGAACGAGTGCTGAATATTTCACAATATAAAGTCAATAACCTTTTTATTATATAATATTCGGCACGAGGCAAAGGACGCACGCGTCTCCGTCATATGAACGAGTGCTGAATATTTCACAATATAAAGTCAATAACCTTTTTATTACATGCCCACAGTCATACCAAAAACTTGAACCGAATGCCAGAATTCAGGATTTCCTGGCATAGAAATCTGAACGTAAAATCAGATTATTTATTTCAAGTGGTTTGAAATGGAAAATAATGCAGGTCTTCATACACGGTGAAAAACTACGCCCAAAGGCGCCAAAGTGATGATGGCAGCAACGCTGGTGGATGTGACGTCATTAAAAACATTAAAGTTTCCAAACGCAGGACGCCAATGTTTTAAGAAGTAACAGTTTTATTTTTTGTTTTTCAAAATACCCCTGATTTCCTGAAAAAATCATTGAGAATCTAAACAGATTGAAGGTTGGTCATATTTGCCCGCAAAACAAAATGCGCTTTATGCACTTTATCACAACGTATGTTCGTTATGTTCTACGTACTTTCAGTCGATACGCACGATAAGATGGCTGCCGATTTTAGTATCGAAATGGAAAAATTGGAAGGTAAAAATGTTGTGAAAGAGATTGCTTATCTTCGGGCAATATGCACTTGGCCACGGGCATGATTTATAGGTTATTGACTTTATATTGTGAATAACCTTTTTATTACATAACCGAAACTTGGACTGTCTGCCAGAATTCAGGATTGCCTGGCAAAGAAACCTGAACGTAAAATCAGATTATACAGCTTTAAATGGTTTGAAATAGAAAGAAAATGCAGTTCGTTGTCTTCCTACATGTTGAAAAACTACGCCCAATGGCGCTAAAGTGAAGATGATGTTAACGTTAGTGGATATAACGTAATTAAAAACATTGACGTGTCCCAACGCAGGTCGCCATTTGTTTTCGGAGTTTCCGTTTTCTTTCAGAATACTCCTGGTTGCCTGAAACAAATTATTGAAAACAGGTAGGTCATATTTACTTGCTTAAAATGCGCTTTATTCACTTTATCACAGCATATATTCGTTTTGTTTCACGTTCTTTCGTTCGATACGCACTTCAAAATGGTTGTCGATTATATTTATATCGAAATGGACAAATTTGAAATAGTTCTATTTTGAACGCGACTGCTTTTCTACGGGCTATATAAATTTGACTAGGGGCAATACCGGTAACTTCTGTACAAAGTCTCGGAGGATAATAAGGATAAATAATGATCGGTAACTAGTGTATAAAGTAAACGAGACATTGTCTGGGTATATAATAATATAATGCTATTAATCAAGTAATTTCCTATTGGACCTGTAACTTGGCCAATACGAAAATACTTGTTTATGACAATTTTATTAATTGATACCATTAAAAAAATGATTTTTGTTTTTCGACCTCAGCGTTTATATGGATGGCCTCCGAACAATACAGGATAGTCAATTAATAATATACCATATTGCCCGTAGTCTAATGCATATTGCCCGTAGATAAGCAGCCTCTTTCACAATAGAACTACTTACAAATGTGTCCATTTCGAGATGAAAAATCTGCAGCATTCTTGTCTTGCGAATTGACTGAAGAACGTAAAACAAAACGAATAGTGGTGGTGACAAGGTGCATAAAGCGCATTTAATGCTGTCATATTTGAATTACCCACTGGCACTTAGTAAACATCGATGTTTTAATGACGTCAATTCCACCAAAATAGAAGTGAAGGCAATGATCCGGAGTCGACATTATTAACCTAGAGCTCCCATTAGAGACACCAAAGGGAAAGAAAAACAAACATGAAATAATTAGAACCTTATGGGAACCTCAAGAGCGGAAAGCCAAAATGACTGTTACTTTCCCACAAAATGACCAATTGGCTATCCAAACAAAAGCTATAAGCGATACACACCCTCAAAAGCAAAGCATAGCAAAAATAAACCACGGCAGAAGGTGAACTTTATTTTCACTTTGGCGCCATTGGGCATGGTTTTTCAACGCATAAGGTGTAACTATACCAAATTTAGTAAAACAGAGGCCTTTCTGATATTTAATCTTCATCAGTGTGTCTCAACCAAAAAGTTTTGAAACCGAAACGGATGATGGACAAGACCCGGCAAACACAGCACATCCCCCTCCGAGCACACACCGACCGACGTAGCTCATAAGACATGCCAGCTGGTGGCATCAGGCAAGAGACGCCCGATCCAGATAGGCGTCCCCACCGAGCCAACATCATCAAACATGGCCCACGCTCCACGGAAGTCAAACCACTTGGAGATATATTTTCTGGTTTTACGTTCATATTTCTATGCCAGACAAGGTTGTTTGGTTTTAGTAGACATTTAAAGTTCTCGGTATATAATAAAAGGCTATTATCTTTATATTGTGAAATATTTGGTGCACATTATATAGCGGAGACCCACTCACACCTGCGTCCTTCGCCATATATACTCGTGCCAAATATTTCAAATATTTACAATTCCAGTGTAAAGTCTTATGTAAACCTATAGAAAACAATTGCGTTCATACTTCCATGAACGCATCGAATCACATGATTTTCAGTGACGTCATTCTTAACCATTGTTCTCAACGGGCGTTGATGACGTCACGCTGCTCCGCTCTTTGTAGAAAAACAGCAAGTAAATGTTTTTCAGCTTTAAAAGTTTGCCTTGCAAGCATTGTTTCGCCTACTGATGAGGGGCAAATAATGTAAATATATAAAAAGAATAAACTAAATTTTACTGTTTTTCATAAAAGTATAAACGACAGTGGGTCGCTAGCGGAGTTTACATGAACTTACTTTGCACGAGACCCACTGCGTTTATACTTCCATGAACTGCAGAAAAAATATTATCTTTTTATAATTTCCAAGTTCAGTAAAATTCCTATATTAAGACCACTTTTTTGGACTGTTAAACAATAGTCCCGAAGGTAGTCGCTGACCAGAGCACACTGTGTGCCTAACACACAAAGAAAGAACAACTAAGCTTTTTAAAGCAGAATTAGACTTAATTTTAGGCGGTCTTAACACCGGAATTTCACTGTACCATAAAGTCTCTCAATGCATGATACCATCTGCTGAAAACTGCTTCGTGTATCCCGGTTAAAAATGTTCTATAAAAGGGTTATCCTTTGGAAGCAAGGAATACACCATAGAAGTGAAAAATATGGAGTGTACATGTTTTCTGGGCCAGACTAGCTAGTTTCGGCCAATTAGGCCTCATCAGTGACCCTCAGATATTTTCAAAATTCAACAATGGAATCAATGATCCCAAAGGACAAGAAAATATAATCTACACTATGATGTAGGGCAGGGAGACGTTTTACCGCCGCCACACATTCCCACACATCAGCTGTAGTGAAGTTAAATATGTTCTATAAAAGGGTTATCCTTTGGAAGCAAGGAATACACCATAGAAGTGAAAAATATGGAGTGTACATGTTTTCTGGGCCAGACTAGCTAGTTTCGGCCAATTAGGCCTCATCAGTGACCCTCAGATATTTTCAAAATTCCACAATGGAATCAATGATCCCAAAGGACAAGAAAATATAATCTACACTATGATGTAGGGCAGGGAGACGTTTTACCGCCGCCACACATTCCCACACATCAGCTGTAGTGAAGTTAAATATGTTCTATAAAAGGGTTATCCTTTGGAAGCAAGGAATACACCATAGAAGTGAAAAATATGGAGTGAACATGTTTTCTGGACCAGACTAGCTAGTTTCGGCTAGAACACTCTGCGACCGTGATTGTATATAATATTTATCAGTCACCCTCTATACGGATTGCATTGCAGCACACTGACCTGATAAAGATATGCTATCTCAGGACAAGTGAGCTTTATCAGGTGAACGTGACATTGCACTTTTAGGAATGAACCGGACTATTGGAAAAATGACAAAAATAGTATTTTTACTGGAAAAAATGAAAAGATTACTTGAAAAAAAAATATTATAGGAAAAATATAGTCAGCTGATACTAAAAATATCGACCGCCAGAATGCTGGGACGCACTGAGGACCATCAATTGCTAATTTAAGAGTGCACAAGGGGATAAACTGATAAATAGAATACCAGATTCGTGTCATTTGATATCAAGTTTATCAGGCTCGGCTTCAAGAACGCATGTAGAATCGCTCGGCAAGCCTCGCGATTCTAAGCGTTCTCGAAGCCTTGCCTGATAAACTTGATATGAAAAGACACTCACCTGGTATTCTCTATATTCGAGGTAGTTTTTACCACATATCCGGCTGTTCACGACAATTAAAAAATAGAAGTGGAGGCAATGATAAGGACTCGATACAATTAACCCACAGCTCCCATCAGAGACACCAAAGGGAAAGAAACACAAACATGAAACAACAGACTCTAATGGAAACATCAATAGCGGAAAGCCTAAAGGAAGTTACTTTCACACAAAATGGCCAATAGGCTATCCAAAAGAAAATATAAGCGACACAAACACCTAAAGACAAACCATAACAAAAAATAAACCGCGACAGAAGAACCGCCTTGGAACGGTCAGCGGAAACGAATTCCATTGGGGGGTGGGGGTTATGTGTGTGTGTTGTGGTGGGGGGGGGGGCTTAAATCGATTTTACGTGGCAACAATTCGCGCCCTTACTTCCGTCGCGATTAAGACAAATAATATGTTCAGTACGCATGAAGGCCTCCTAACTAATCACTGCACCATCTCCGTGAACACAAAAATCAAACAACCACAGAGATGAAACAACGGTGAGGACTTAAGAAACCACTGAAGTGCTGGAGCAAAAGAAAACCAATAGTTAGACTCCGATGGGCCCGACCAGAGACAGAGCATCAGGTACCAACCAACATAAGCCTTTACGCAGGAACCGTCATAGAATCTGAGGCCTGACCCACCGGCGAGCAATTTAAGAGGGAAGCAAAGTTGTCAGCCGTGATTGGGTTAACTACCATGCATGAAGTCTGTCGTATAACATTTATGTTGTACCCAATCTTTTTATATCGAAGAATGATTTTACGAAATTGGGTGCTTAACCCTGCCTTTACAAACAGTGTAGATCCAGATCAGATGGCTTCTGAAGAAGCCATCTGATCAGGATCTGCACTGTTTTTCATTCTGTTTACAAATTTCAATGAATAAATTACACCTAGTAATTTTACTGGTTGAAAAGGTAAATGGGTGTGGCAAAATTAATTTATACAGCGGGATGAGGGTTAAACATAGTAGCTCTTGATAAGGAGACATAACGAGAATAAATTGGGATATCTTTATGTAAAATAAAGTGTGTCACCGTTGCTCCTTAGTATTCTTAGGGAATAACTGTATTCACAATTGTCATTTGGGGAGGTATATCGGCCGTTTTACTGTCGGAAATTTCGTTTTACGGCGACACATCAGCAGGGCCATAAAAAGGAATTTGCGACCGTAACACCGACGATTTACCTCCCCAAATGACAATTTTCCAATACAGTTATCCCCATTTTAATGCACTTCTTAAAATCTGTACTATTTTGCATAAAACGGCAAGCGCTGTGAGCTGAGTAAAACCAAATGCCGGCCAATGAAAAGCGACGTTTCGTGATGACGTCCGGTTTCGAACAATATATCGCAGAATATACTGTCGTAAATTTTTGACGTTATCCAATCAGACGTCGCATCACATACGTTAGTGCGTTAGAATAATGGGCAAACACAATATACAATGTCAGGATAAACAAGAGCTGTCATGAGACAGCGTATCTCGCCTGGAAGTGCCCTTGAAGTCATTGGCAAAGGAGGGGTTATTGCTGAATAAATCTTTGGATCTTTATCTATCATCATACCAAATATGAACCAAGTCCTTCATATGGTTGGAAAATTTGTATTGGATGCAAAATGCTGTATAATAAACATTTTGTTACTATAGTAACTTGATCTGCCGGACAGTATCGCGTCTCTTGGATCTGTTTAGATCCTACACAGCGTGTGATACGTTGATAGCGGCAGATCAAGTTAATGTAGTATTAATGTGTATATACAGTAGATCTGTTTGATTTGAGGTTTAACGTCCCCGTCAACACTGTAAAGGTAATTTTGGAGACGTTGCTTCCAATTTTGTGGGACTTTTACCCGACATTGAGATGGAATGACATCTCAAGCCCTGTCGCCCAATGAAACCAATATGACTCGAACACCTTTGGGACCTCGAAAATCTGTTCGAGACAGGGGTAGTTCGAGCCACTGAGGGTTACTGTCAGGAGGCAAAACGATATACTTTGGAACATCTTTTTGGTGTTCTGGAATAAAAATGTATGTAAATAAAAATGTATGCTGTGTGTACTCATTAGAATCGCCTCATTGAGGCGATTCTAATGAGTACACACAGCATACATTTGCAAGATAAAAGACTAAAATCTCCTACATTATCACCCATTGTTTCTTATGTAGAGGAATTTTCTAGGAGCTCAAGAACGGATTCGACTCAGCCATGGTAAACGAGCCATCGGTGTTCGAGCCATCGAAGTTCTACTGTATAGCGTAATTACCAGCAGTTTTATCCCTCAAATAGGCATTTTACGCGCGACGCCATTTTCATAAGACGACATCTAACGGGAAAGTTCGAAGGCATCCGAGTTAGTGTACAGTACTCGTATAAGATTAGAATGCTGTTATCGAATGATTGCAGCACCATTTTCCCTCGGGTTTTTCGTTCATTTCTAACCGTTCATTATTTACAACTACAGTAAAATTCTTATATAGTTCAAACAAATTGACCTAAGACTGGTGAACTCTATTAATAAAATTTCACACACGATTGAATGCATGTATTTATCTTCGCCGACTCCCGAAGATTGCGATATTGTTATTCAATAAATAGAGGTCGGTAAATGGGTCGCAATTCACGAGATGCCGAAAATATACGAGAAGTTTACGAAAGGCGACGTATTAGGCGATAACATTGACTAATTTATTCCTTGCATAAAGGTCAGTCTCATGTCAAATTGTTCGAACTTTATCAAGACCACTTTTGGGACTGTTCAAAAGTGGTCTTAAAGACCACTTTTGAACAACCCCAAAGGTGGTCCCTGACAAGGGCACATTGTGTGCAGAAAATACAAAGAAAGGATAACTGCACCCTTCTAAATAAGCTTTTTAAAGCGAAGTAGACTCAATATTAGAGGAATTTTACTGTTTTTAATAAAAATACCCGGGTCAAGTTGTCAAAAACTAAGGACGTCTTTAGCAAACGTATGGTCTAAAGTTTGATCACTTGGAATGGCTAATATGACAAGTATATTCACAGAAAACCTGTCAGCAGGGCCTAGCTATTGTAAATTTATTCATATTTATGAGATATTTTATTTGCTAGAACAGTTTAAACATTTGACCACTAACGAGCTCGTGATCACCTTAACAAGTCCATGAAATGAACACCCCGTATACCCCATTTTATATTGAGAAAACTGGGGTTTATCGGGGTAGTCTTCATTTTTTCTGATTTCTGCTCCAAGACATAGGTTGTGGGTACTCGTTAGAACCGCATCAATGAGGCGGTTCTAACGAGCACCAACAATCTATGTTTTGAGTATAAATAAGACCAGTGTCACAATTTTCGTCTGAAAACTAACTATTTTGAAGACATGAAAGAATGCTCTATGTAACACAGATGTGTTATCGTAATATTAAGCTAAGGATGCCTTGAACAGATGGGCCGAGGACTCGTATTTTTGTCCAAACCATTTCATCACGTTAACAATACCGTTGGGTAACAAGGGTATACTTTCGTTTCCACCTAATTTATATATGGCGTGTACTCATTGCGAAAACACGCCTATACAAATAAATTGTAACCTTTATCACTGATAAAAATGGAAGTTGTAAGATGAAAAATTGTGCTATTTTTCTTATTTCTGCTCAAAATAAAGATTGTGGGTACACGTTAGAACCGCCTCATCGAGGCGGTTCTAACGAGTACCCACAATCTATATTTTAGTGTAGAAATAATAAAAATGATTTTTCCCCTGTAAATCCCAGTTTTACTGTATAAAAGTAGGGTTCAAAGGGTCAAAATTATATAGGCGTGTTTTCGTGATGTCGTGGGAACAGCCTCGATGAACGCTGTTGTTCGCAGATCGTAACAACAGGTTTTCTCATGGCATGGCTAACATAAATGTCGGATAAAAAAGTCCCATAAAATTGGAACCAATGTCTCCAAAATGACCTGAATAGTGTTGACTGGGACGTTAAACCTCATTTCAAACAAACACAAAATTCTGATACGAGAAACTATAAAGGAAGAGACTACCAACCAGAGCAAAAACCTTCATACTTTGTTAATTTATATCTTACGACATATATTTTATGACTTTTTTTTTTAATCTACCGGCCCCGATAGCTCAGTTGGTAGAGTGTCCGCTCCGGGGAACGGGAGGTCACGGGTTCGATCCCGGGCCGCGACATACCAAAGTCGTTAACAATGGTACTAGCTGCTCCTCGCTTGGCACTCAGATTTACGGGGTAGAGCTAGGACTAGTCGACCCAGTGTCAGGATAATGTGACTGGGTGTGGTATCATGTAATGTGTCTGGGACATGATACTTCAGTGAGGCAGCACTATAAAAGTGAGCATTGAGCTCCCTGTCAGAACCAGACACCGTCGTGATATGACTGAAAAATTGTTGAAAGCGACGTTAAACCCGAATTCACACACAAACTCACACTTTTTTTAATCTACACATAGGGGCTTAAATCACTTTATTTGTGGAAAACAAATGGTACTATATTATAGACTCTAATATAGTATCATGATTTTATTTTCCTCAAATAAACTGATTCAATCCCCTATGGTCTACATCACACCCTTAAATACATACATCTATCAGCAACGTCACGAAAACACGCCCATATAGTTCTGACCACCTTTAACCCCACTTTAATATAGTAAAACTGGGGATTATAGGGGTATATTTTTTTCTTATATCTGCTCAAAAACATAGATTGTGGGTACTCGTTAGAACCGCCTTGCCGAGGCGGTTCTAACGACTACACACAATCTATGTTCTGAGCTTGCCGAGGCGGTTCTAACGAATACACACAATCTATGTTCTGAGCAGAAATAATAAAAATTATCACCTTTGTTTTCATCTTAAAATTTTCTTTTTTCCCAGGGCAATATCAACAATGTATTTGTATAGGTGTGTTTTTGTAATGATCGGTACTTACTGACGTGTGTCACCAGCAAAATTTACGAGAAATGGCTGGTGACAGACGTATGTCAGCAGCAAATTTAACGTGAATTGGCTATTGACAGACGTCAGTCAGCAGCCACTCCGTTAAAATAAATACACTGAAATTCCGCTATTAAGACCACCTAAAATTAAGACTAATTCTGCTTTTAAAAGCTTATTAAGAAGGGTGCAGTTGCTCTGTCTTCGTGTTTTCTGCACGCAATGTCCTCTGGCCAGGAACCACCTTTGGGACTGTTCAAAAGTGCACATTAAACCCAAGGTTATATGGGACACGCCAAGCCAACAGTTAAGGATGATGTGCCACTATCTCAGATATGCTTGATTCTTCACATTAAGCCAAAGGTTATATTTTAGCTTAAGCATATTTTATTGCTTGAAATACAGCAAAGGGTTCGGGCCACAAGTTCTCACAACATTAGTTGTGGCCCTTCCCCTATAAAATATTTCAGGAACGCTTGATTCTGCATATCAAGCCAAAGGTCACGCCAAGCCAACTGGCATGGATATAAATATCTCAGTATGTTTGATTCTGTACGTTAAGCCAAAGGCCATATGGGAAGCGCCATTTTGGAGACTTTGCTGCCAATTTTGAGGGACTTTTATCCGACATGAGATGAAATGAAATCTCAAGCTCGTCGCCCATTGAAACCAATAGGGTTTATATACACGGACGGTCGCACCACTTTTCCTGTGCTGGCTTAGAACATCTAAGCGGTTTACCAGTACTCATGTGCTGTCGGTTTCAGCACTGCGGGGAAGCATCGTGCAGCCCAATCTATTTATTAAAGTCCCGTCTCACCAGGGCCTACACTATTTGTAGGAACTTCAGCCATTTTTCAAATCAATTTTAAAGATGCAACATCCTGACACCCCTGAATTTAGAAATGGAATTGTGCCATGCATAAGGAGGTAGATTCCATCTGGTACAAAAAAGGTTAATATGATGATGTAAGAAACCTAATTTGGTATTCATTAACCCATTAGGTACCGGAAACACCTTAACGGGTAGTTGGCAAAGAGTGCAGGCCCAGAACGCGGCGTCTGATCAGGACCTACAGTCTTTGCGAAAAGTTCTGCTATTTTCCAAATAAATTTTGAATAAAACACAACCTAAATTTTGAAATGGACTCCTGATATATATAAGGAGGAGTATTCCATTTGGTACAAAAAAGGTTAATATGTTTATAGGCTGCATGTAAGAAACCTAATTTGGTATTCATTAACCCATTTGGAACCGGAAACCCCAAAATGGGTACCTTGGCAAACAGTGAAGGCCCAGATCAGACGCCGCAGAACGCGGCGTCTGATCAGGGCCTCCACTGTTTGCTAAAAGTTCAGTCGTTTTTCCATATAAAATTTGAAGAAAACACAACCTGACACCCCTAAATTTTGAAATGAACTCCTGCTATATATATATATATAAGGAGGAAGATTCCATTTGGTACAAAAAGGGTTAATTTAGATTGTTGCATATGATCTTTATCATTCTTATAACGTTGCTGTAATATAGTGAATAACTTTTGTATGAAAAAAGACATGGTCGCACATTTAACAACACGTGGTTCCTGGCGCAAAACCTCGCCCAGGATAAGCCTACGTTTTGTACTAGAACTCTTTTGAACTTCTCCGGCAATAAAACCCAGTTAAAAAACGGAGTGTCTATTGCCAGACGTCTGTCAATAGCAGAAACTCGGTAAAAGTGCTATTGCCAGACGTCTGTCAATAGCAGAATCGGCAAAAATGCTATTGACAGACGCGGAAACATACGAATATAACCAAAGGATATGTAAATGTCGCTGGTTTATGCTGGGTCTTTTAAAGTCGAAATCCGAAAGTGGGTGATTTATTATTTATTTTTGTTGTTTATTTGTTGTTCGCGTAACCCATGGGTTTCTGCTTGTCCTTTCTTTTGGGACAGAAAATGATGCTATTTGATTCTGTTTAACATTTTTTTCTTATATTTCTCTGTTTGTGTCTTTCTGTCTTTTTCGCATACGACCCAAAGTTACATTTTGAAATCATTCAGAAAGCAAGTTTATGAAAAGCTTTTTTTCTGTTTATAACACACCCGTGCGACATAGTGCATTTTTCACATCTCAAAAAATGGCTTCGATAACTGCCGGGGTCGGCAACATTCTTTCGTGAAGATTGATAATGAAATCTTTTCTACGGTCATTCCCTCCCTTCTGCTGATCCAAAGAGGATCGTTATATACAATAAACTGAATCTTATACACTCGTGGTCAGTTCATATGAAATTTGTGAAATTCGGCGGAAGATCGGAACGGTTAATGTTTTTTTTTTTTTTTTTTTAATCAAATGAACACTCATGATACATATATCACGTAATAGTTTCAGAAAAAAAATATGCTTTAACTTTCTTCCATCTAAAAGCTTCAGGACTAAATTTGACCTTGACATAAAATAGATCAATGCCAACCTAGTGCATCGTTTAAACAAAATATGTAGGGTCCGAGTCCCCAGTGCTGCGTACTAAGCTCCAAGGTCAGTGCCCTTATTGACTTTTGATGTCAGTAAAGAATATTTTCAAGGCAGCTTACCGGGTGTGCCAAGCATCACGGTCTTGTTACCCAGTTACCGGCCACTAACAAATGTTTGTTCATCTGTTCGATGGATAAAGAGACCCCACCTGTTATATGCGTCTAATCAGCCAAGTGGTTTGAGATGAATGCCGTGCCAACGTCGGGCCGACAGCGATACGACAACGTCGTATCGCTGACGGCCCGACGTTGGTCCGCTGTTTCTTGCTAGCTGGGTGACGACCGAAAACGTGGCTGGTCATACTTAAAGCCCCATTGGCCTAATGTAGCATTTACCCTGGTTACCCTGGTGTGCTAAACATGTCTGACGTATTGCACATTGTACCCATAAGAAAGTATTTCCTATGAGAACATTTTTAGCTCCTCCTCACTAATCGGTTGTGTCCTCATGTAAACGTCCGTACTTTTCTGTAACCAATATACTGTGCTGGACTGTTTCAAGAAGTCCGAGGCGCTTGCATTGTGTGCAAATCCGTTTGCCACCATCATGAGTCTCACGTCCTCGGGTGACTTTTCGTTTACATGGGAGTGTCCTTTTTGCCCAGGGAAAGCCCAGCTTAAAACTATCCCTTCCTTTGCGTGGCGAAATAGGTTATCGACGTATATGGCTTCATATTCCTTTGGTATGTGCTCGGCTACTTCGAGACTCATGACGAAATCATAAACAGGAAGTCCATACTGTGGAAGACTTAGATCTAGAAACTTTACCCTGCCTTCAGAAATCTGCTCAGAAAATGGCGACCCATCAAATGCATCATACACTGAAAAAGAAAATAAAGATTGAACTTCGTTAAAGTTGATGTTGCACAAGCCCCCTCCCAAAACAGTAATGTTTATATCAGGTAGAAGAAATAAAAACAGTGAAATTCCGCTATTAAGACTACCTAAAATTAGGACTAATTCTGCTATAAAAAGCTTATTTTGAAGGATACACTTAATTTTTATTTGTATTTTCTGCGTACAATATTCTCTGGTCAAGGGCCACCTTTGGGACTGTTTAAAAGTGGTCTTTAAGACCTCTTTTGAACGGTCCCAGTGGTGGTCTTAATATAAGAATTTTACTGTTGTTACGAGCCAGGCGTAGCAGAAAGAAAAAGCAAACAAGCCTTTTGGAAAAATTTAACAAAATTTATTTACAAGTTAACTTTAACCTGTAGAAGTAAGAAACTTAAATGTACTTAGCTCTGAATGAAATATCCTGAATGAATCTATTTTCCTTGATCCCACAGAATTCACAGTCCAAAATGAAAAGTAATATCCTTTAACAATCCAACACAGAATTTAGAAATAACTTTTCTTCAAAGCCCAAACTTGAAACTCCAAAGTCTGACTCAATGAGAAAAATCAAGCTCTTTTATAGACCCTAAGATTTCTCTAGAACATTCCAGAGGGCTGTGGAATAAGATGAGATAATTTTCTAAAAATAATGCAAACCTGAACTTTCTGGAAGGTTCTGAAGTACTTTTCCTTGTAAACATGTTGTTTACAAAAATGTAATTAATCTGTGACTCAGTTTTCGAGAATCTTCTATAAGAAGATTAACAAGATATTTATAGCACTATTAGGTCACAGTGGGGTGCAAGTGGGAATCAGAAAAATAAATTCTTATGCATAACACTCCCCCTCTTCGAGGAAAAGAAAGATTTATGTAATAAAGCTTTCTTTTGCTTTAAGAATAATAAAATATTGAGCATAGCATATAAAATTACATGTATCTACAATCCACTTTAGTAGGAAAGAAAAACACAACTCCTGACACTGCTCAAGCTCTTGAAAGGGCATCAGGGATAATGTTATCTCTCCCTCTGATATGTCTTATGTCTAAATTATACTCTTGTAGCATAAGACTCCACCTGAGCAACCGCTGATTTTTGTTTTTCATTTTATGTATGAAAGTCAGTGGATTGTGATCACTGAAAACAACAATCGGTGCAGTAGTAGGGGTAAGATAAACTTCGAAATGTTGCAGAGCAAGAATCAGAGACAAGCACTCTTTCTCTATGGTAGAGTAATTTCTCTGATGCTTATTAAACTTTTTGGAAAAGTAGCAAACTGGATGATCCACACCATTTTCATCTTCCTGCAACAAAACACTACCTGCACCTACGTCACTAGCATCTACAGCTAGCTTAAACTCCTTTTCAAAGTTTGGTGCTAAGAGAACTGGTTCACTCTTGAGTATGGCTTTAAGTTTATCAAAAGCATTTTGGCATATTGCATTCCAATGGAATTTTGTTCTTTTGCTGAGCAAATTTGTCAAAGGCTCAGCAATGACAGAGAAATTATTACAGAACTTTCTGTAATAACCAGCCATACCAAGAAATCGCATCAGCTGTCTTTTGCACGTGGGAACGGGAAAATTTGAGATAGCCTCAACTTTAGCATCAATGGGTTTCACATGACCTTGACCTACAACATGACCTAGAAATGTCAAACTTGCATGGCAGAATTCACTTTTAGCAAGATTGATTGTCAATTTGGCATTACTCAGTCTATCAAAGAGTGCTCGAATAGTCCCAAGATGTTGATTCCACTGGTCGTTGTATATGATAGCATCATCGATATAAGCACTGCAGCCTTCCAGTCCCGCAATTACCATTTTTATTAAGCGCTGAAATGTTGCTGGAGAGTTTTTCGTTCCAAATGGCATGACTTTATAGTTAAATAATCCGTCTGGTGTTGTGAATGCCAAAACCTCCTTTGCTCTATCTGTAAGTGGAATTTGCCAAAATCCTTTCAGAAGGTCGAATTTCGTTATGTATTTGGCATTCCCGATGTTATCAATGCAGTCATCCATTCTTGGAATAGGAAAGCTATCTGTTTTACTTAAGGAATGAACTTTCCTAAAATCTGTACACATACGATATGTCCCATCAGGTTTTGGTACAAGAATACAAGGAGAACTCCACTCACTTTGGCTTGGTTCAATAAAGTCATTGTCTAATAGATACTGAACTTCTTCTTTAAGATATTTTTGTTTCACAGGATTCATCCTGTATGGGTGTTGTTTTACAGGTTTAGAACCATCTATGTCCACATCGTGAAATATTTTGTCTGTCCGTGTTGGAATGTCAGGAAATAAGTGTTCATATTAAAAAATCAGCTGTTTCAGTTCATTCCGCTGATTTGGCTCTAGATGTGACAGTTTCTGGTCAAGATTCTGTAGAATGTCAGAATTCTGAAGTTTTGATGATGTGGGATCCGACTTCACTGAATTAATATCCTCACAGTCATTGTCACATGAATTAAGTGGAACAGAGCTAACAAGATTGACTGATGTTAAAGATGTATTGTCCCTATCTATGTATTCCTTGAGCATGTTAATATGACATAGCTGCTTTAGCTTGCGCCTCCCAGGAGTGTTTATTATGTAATTTACGTCACTGATCTTTTTGTCTACAGTGTATGGACCATAATACCTGGCCTGCAACGATTTTCCTGGAATAGGCAAAAGAGCTAGTACTTTATCACCTGGTTTAAAATTCCTTTCTTTTGTCCCTATGTCATATAGCTGTTTCATTTTCATTTGGGCTGACTGAAGATTGGTCCGAGCAGCCTCACAAGCTTTTGAAAGTCTAGTTTTGAAATCGGACACATACTGAAGTAAATTCAGGGAGGTGTCATCATTGGAGAGAAATTTCTCTTTGAGAAGTTTCAAAGGACCACGAATAGTATGGCCAAATACTAATTCAAATGGACTGAAGCCAAGAGATTCTTGCACAGATTCTCTTACAGCAAATAAAAGGAGATGGATGCCTTCATCCCAATCCTTCTCTGTGTCAAAGCAATATGATCTTATCATGTTTTTCAATGTTTGATGGAATCTTTCAAGGGCGCCTTGACTTTCAGGATGATAGGCCGATGACTTATACTGTACAATGCCAAGTTCATGCATTACTTGTTGAAATATTCCAGACATAAAATTTGAGCCTTGGTCTGACTGAATAGATTTAGGAAGCCCAACAAACGTGAAAAAACTTCACTAAGGCCTTGACGATTGTCTTAGTTTTGATATTTCTTAGTGGAATGGCTTCAGGAAAACGTGTGGAAGCACACATAATAGTCAATAGATATTCACAACCAGACTTTGTTCTGGGCAAGGGACCCACACAGTCTATAATTATTCGACTGAAAGGTTCATCAAAAGCAGGTATAGGCTGCAAATGAGCCTTAGGTATAGTCTGATTAGGTTTTCCTACCATTTGGCATGTATGGCAGGACCTACAATGCTGAGAAACATCTGACTTTAACCCAGGCCAGTAAAAATGATTAAGAATCTTGTGATAGGTTTTATTTACACCTAAATGTCCTGACATAGGAGTTTCATGTGCCAAGTTTAATATTTCGGGACGGTAAATCCGTGGAACCACTATCTGATGGTTGACAGTCCACTCGTCTTCTGCTGAGACGTCTGGTGGACGCCATTTTCTCATAAGAATGCCATTTTTGACATAATAACAGACTGCGACCTGAGATACTTCCTGCTCATCTAAAGCCCTTTCAAACAAAGGCGAAATTTCAGGATCCTTGTGCTGTTCTATAGCTAGTTGAGACCCGGACATTTTGTCATGGCCTAGATCTAAAGATGACTTATTGTCATGAAAATCTGCCTGCTTATCAGGCAGGTTTGAAGACAGAGACCTTGTAATCTCGTCATTAAAAGACTGACCCAAAAAGGTATCAGTTAAATCAAAATCCTGTTTCCCATCAGTTTGCTTGGCCTTACGTGCCATAGCCCTTGTGACTGCACAGGACGGATAAAGATCAGGAATTTCCTGCTCAATGGGATCAGGTGGTTGATCAGTGCAAGGATTAGCAGTCAAAAGTGGGTTTACCACAACCTTATCTCCAGCTAAGTCATTGCCTAGCAACAAATGAACACCTTTAAAAGGTAAAGAAGGTCTAATACCAACAGCCACTGAACCGGATACCAAGTCTGATGACAAATAAACGTTATGAAGCGGAACATTAACAAATCCACATTCCACACCCTGAATAAGGACACTTTGGCCCAAAGAAGTCTTCTCGAAAAAAGGCTGAGTATCTGCTAGAATAAGAGATTGAGAAGCTCCAGTATCTCGTAAGATTTTAATAGGGGTAGGATGGGCATAACTGTCACCATTTAGTGACACAAAACCATCTGATAAGAATGGTTCATAAATCTCCATAACTGAATCAGTCTCAGATAATTTGATATCAGAAAGAGTTTCCTCCCTTACACAAGACTGTGGTTTTGGCCTTTTAGAAGTCAAGCCTGTAGGCTTAAGTTCCTCTTGTCTTTCTCGTTCTTTCCTTCTCTTTAATTTTAAACACTCAGAGATCAAATGACCTGTATTTTTACAATAATAACAAACTACTTGAGGTTGAGATAAGGGATTCTGGTCTTTGTTTTCACCAGAAGGTTTGGAAAAATTCTGACTTCTGTTTTCACCAGAAGGTTTGGAAGGATTCTGGCTTTTATTTTCACCAGAAAGTTTGGGCATAGTACTAGATGTATGGCTATAACTACCAGAAGGATTACTAGGATAGAATCTTGGACCTGTCTGTGGATTATAAGGTTTTCGAGGATAAGGCCTGTTCACAAATGAGACTTTATGAGTCAAAGCATAATCATCTGCCAAACGAGAAGCTTCCTCCAAAGTTTCAACCTGTCTCTCATCGAGAAAAGATTTAATGTCTGAATTTATACACCGTTTGAACTCTTCAACAAGGACAAGCTGTCTAAGTTTGTCATGATCAGAGCCTACTTTTTTAGAAGAACACCACCTATCAAAAAGCTGTTCTTTGGTTCGAGCAAATTCTACATGGGTCTGGGACATTTCTTTTTTACAGTTCCTAAATTTCTGCCTGTAAGCCTCAGGGACCAACTCATATGCTTTAAGAATAAGCTCCTTAACCAGATCATAGTCTGAGCTTTGCTCGACAGTTAGCTGAGTGTAAATGTCTCGAGCCTTTCCAACAACAACGCTTTGCAAAAGTAAGGTCCAGTGCTCTTTTGGCCATTTTAAATTTTCTGCAACTTTTTCAAAATTCAAAAAATACTTATCTACCTCTTTTTCCTGAAATGGCGGAACTAATCTGATGTGTTTTGTGGCATCAAAGTAACTACCAGAGTCAAAAACAGGGGTAGGTTTCACCCTATCTTGACCCTGGAGTTCCATTTCCTTCATCTTTAATTGAAATTGCCATTTTTCTCTTTCTATTTCAAGTCGCTCTTCTTTTTCTAATTTTTCTTTCTGAAGGCGTTCCTCCATTTCTCTTTGTTTTTCTTCCTGTTCTAATTTTTCTTTTCGAATTCGTTCTTCCATTTCTAATCTTTCCATCTGCATTTGTCTCTGCATTTCTCTTTCTTTTTCCTTCTCTCTTTCTTCCATTTCTAACCTTAACTTCTCTAATTCAATTTGCCTTCCTATTTCAATTTGTCTCATTTGCAATTCAGTATGTGAAACCATAATGAGAGACAAAGCAGATGGATCGAAAAGTTCTTCATCAACAAAAAACTGCACCAAAATATTCTTAATTTCATGCTTCTTCATGCTTGTTTTGACAGCAGTGACCCCATAATGGGAAGCAATTTCTAGCAAATCTGTCCTTTTGGCCAGATTAAACAACTCCTGAGTAGGCTGAGCCAAAAAGCTTCTTAAATCAAACGACATGTTTGCTTTTTGTTTGTTTTATATTGTATTTATGGAAATACAGATTGAGGTTAATTTGACAAAGTTTTTTTTTTTTTTTTTTAAATGACAAGCCCAACAAGAATTTCACATGAAATGACAAGTACTATTTCACCTGAAATGTCAGTTCACATGAAATGACAATCCCCTATATGCCTATAGGGAAATACCAATCCCGTGAAGCAACTGCCAAGTCTATTTGCTAAGAAATGACAATTACCTGCCTTCACTTGAAATGTCGGTTTTACAATGCTCAAATGGTTTTATCCCGGACGAGCCCCCAATTTCTGTTACGAGCCAGGCGTAGCAGAAAGAAAAAGCAAACAAGCCTTTTGGAAAAATTTAACAAAATTTATTTACAAGTTAACTTTAACCTGTAGAAGTAAGAAACTTAAATGTACTTAGCTCTGAATGAAATATCCTGAATGAATCTATTTTCCTTGATCCCACAGAATTCACAGTCCAAAATGAAAAGTAATATCCTTTAACAATCCAACACAGAATTTAAAAATAACTTTTCTTCTAAGCCCAAACTTGAAACTCCAAAGTCTGACTCAATGAGAAAAATCAAGCTCTTTTATAGACCCTAAGATTTCTCTAGAACATTCCAGAGGGCTGTGGAATAAGATGAGATAATTTTCTAAAAATAATGCAAACCTGAACTTTCTGGAAGGTTCTGAAGTACTTTTCCTTGTAAACATGTTGTTTACAAAAATGTAATTAATCTGTGACTCAGTTTTCGAGAATCTTCTATAAGAAGATTAACAAGATATTTATAGCACTATTAGGTCACAGTGGGGTGCAAGTGGGAATCAGAAAAATAAATTCTTATGCATAACAACTGTATATGAATTTAAGAAGTAATAGCTTGGGTTAGAAAATGACTAATTTCATGTGGAAAAAGTGACAAAAACCCTAACAATTACATCCAAAGTACATACACACACTTATACCATTCAGAAAATATATGCAAAGTTTGAATATGAAGGGGTCAAAAATGTAAGATGAGTTGCATTTCTAAAAGTAATTGAAGCTGGAAATAATACAAACTGAATAAGTGAAAAGAGTTGATAAACAAGATGATCATGATGACCCTGGATCGCTCACCTGATCCTTATTGCACACTTGAAATGGTAGGGAGGGTTGATCCCTTTGACATTGTGGTTCAGGTCCTAGCGCACCAGAAGATGAACAAGCTCAGTTAAACTATCAATAACTCATGGAGACAAGAAGTTGTGTGTGTGTGTGGGGGGGGTGACAAGAGGGGTTGTTGGGGGGACAACATGTTGTGTGAACAGGCTAAGTCTATCAAAGAATTACCAGACTTGCTTCCATTGGATATAGATCCCATGTTTTATTTCAATGTGAGAAAATGATAGGTATAAGGGACTAAAACGATGCATGTTTTATAAATATATCTGCAAGCTCAAACAATTTTTTGCTGATTTTATATGGTCACCCCTCCTTTAAAAATGTTGGTTTGTATTTACTCCGTTCTAGTATGTAAACAAACATGGTTGACTGTAACTTGTAAAGGAGCAGATCAACATATGCATTTTATCTCATTAACTTGTTTGGTTAGGATGGCTCTGTAAACAAGTAAGGTTTGAAAAGTTTTGTATGTGTAGTTTTTGTGGGAGCAGGTAAAAGGTTACTATTGTCGGCTATGGAAAACATTAAGTGTAAAGCTCCCTATAGGTAGCATTACACTAAATACTGGGAGGTACCGGGTTTTATCACTTTTGGACCGAGCGTTTAGTTGCGTTCTAAATACCAGACTTGCTTCCATTGGATATATATCCCATGTTTTATTTCAATGTGAGAAAATGATAGGTATAAGGGACTAAAATGATGCATGTTTAATAAATATATCTGCAAGCTGAAAGAATTTTTTGCTGATTTTATATGGTCATCCCTCCTTCAAAAATGTTGGTTTGTATTTACTCCTTTCTAGTATGTAAACAAACATGGTTGACTGTAACTTGAAAAGGAGCAGATCAACATGCGTATTTTTTCTCATTAACTTGTTGGGGTAGGATGGCTCTATAAACAAGTAAGGTTTGAAAAGCTTTGTATGTATAGTTTTTGTTGGAGCAGGTAAAAGGTTACTATTGTCGCCTATGGAAAACATTTAGTGGAAAGCTCCCTTTAACCCTACTTACTGGTAGAACTCTTCATCAAGAGTTGCCAGAACTCTTCATTAAGAGTTGCCAGAACTCTTCATCAAGAGTTGACAGAAGGCAACATAGCTTGTCTATAGGGGCCTATGTTGAACAAGTTATTTCAGAGTGCATGCATACATGAGTGCGTGTGTGCATGTGTGCAGGTGTGTGTACATGCATGCATGCATACACACGCGTGCATGCATGCATACACGCGTGCGTGCGTGCGTGTGCGTGTGCGTGTGTGTGTGTGTGTGTGTGAATTCACATCATATGTGTGTCCATTCATGCTTGCATGAGTGTGTGCATACATACATGCATGAGAGTGTGCATGTATGCAAATGCGCATCCTTGCATGCATTGCATGCATGGGCGCATTGTGTGCGTTTGCATGCAGGTGAGTATACGTGCATGCGAGTGTGTGTGCATGTGTGCATGAGTGTGTGCATGCATGCATGTGTGTATGCATGTATGCCAGAGTGAATGCATGCATACATGCATATGTGTGTGTTTGAGTGTTTTCATGAAACATGTGTGTGAGCATGCATGCATGCATGCATGCATGCATGAGTGTGTGAATGCATGTATGTGCACATACATGCATGCATCCATGAATGTGTGCATATATGCACGCAGCATGTGTTGTTCATTCATGCATGCATGCATGAGTCTGTGAATGCATGTATGTTCACGTGCATGCCTGAGTGTGTACATGTATGGATGTGTGTGTGCATACATGCATGTGTGTGCATGCATGCATGCATGCATGTGTGTGCATGCATGGGTATGTGTTTGCATGCCTGTGAGATATTGTATGTGTGTGCACGTATGCATGCATGTGTGTGCATTCAAGCACGCATACATGCCTGTGTGAATTTGTGCAAATGCATAATCCCAACCCTGTAACAACTTTTTGTCGGGGCGGGGTAGGGGACGTGGGGTATGATTTGTTAATGCGTTTAAAAGAAAAATAAAATAGAAAGAAAAATTGTTCCCCGGCCAGGATTTGAACTCACAACCCTTTGACTGATAACCCAAGCTCTATACATTACATTACAGAGGCCACAAGTAAATTGACCATTGTTTTACTTCTATTTATTAACATAGGGAAATAAGGGATGTAATACAGTTAACAAGGTTTTTCTTTGATTTGACCTACTAACCTACTGTTTGACCCGACATGACTCATATTCGAACTTGTCCAAGATATTGTCAGGATGATCATTCTAAGCAAGCTTGAGGATGATTGGACGAAAGAATTTGGGCCTCTAGAGTGTTAACAAAGTTTTACTATGATTTGACCTACTGACCTACTTTTTGACCTGACATGACCAATATTCGAACTTGACTGAGATATTGTCAGGATGATCATTCTAAGTAAGTTTGAGTATGATTGGACCAAAACTGTGGCCTCTAGAGTGTTAACACGGTTTTCTATGATTTGACCTAATGACCCTTCTTTTTCACCCGACGTGACCCATATACATACTTGACCGAGATATTGTCATGATGATCATTCTGACCAAGTTTGATTATGATTGGATCAAAACTGGGGCCTCTAGAGTGTTAACAAGAAAAGTTTACTCATGATGGACGACGAAAGACGACGCCGGACATCTAATGATCACAAAAGCTCACTATGACCTACGGCCAGGTGAGCTAAAATTAAAGGAAGACATGCACATCTGCATATCATGTCACAAACACGTGGGAAGTATCAACATGTTTGATAAGAAACTGTAAGAGGAAGTTAAAAAAGTGGAACATTTTGATAAAGAATGAACGGAGGATAACCCCAAAACCACATGCACATCTTTAGATCATGGCAAAAACGCATGTAAAAGTTCAAAATGATCAGTAAAAACAGTAAGAGTAGTTGCGCTCACAAACCACCTAGGTAAAATGTTGACCGAAAGACGAACGGACGGGCGGACAGACAGACAGACAGGCAGAGACAGACAGACAGACAGAGACAGAAGCAGACAGACAGACAGACAGACAGACAAACAGACGGACGGACGGACAGATGGACGGACGGACGAACGGACGCCTATGCCTTCCTGCTAAAGCAGGTGCAACAAAAAGGTCTGCCATTTTAGATGCTAATACTTAAAGCGCATATCACAAATGAACCAACAACTTTTCCAAATGTTCCAAATATGTTTTCTTTTCTTTACAAGATGTGTTTGTGAAACACGAACATTTCCCCGGGCATGGTCAATTTTTTTCAAAGTTGGTCACAGTTCAAAGTCAAGGTCACATGTCAAGGAACTTACATGCCAAATATGAAGGCTCTATCTTAAACGGTTAGAAAGTAATGAACAATATTTTTTTTCTTTAAAGCAGGTCACAGGTCAAGGTCACAGGTCAAAAAAATGTGCATGAGTGTAAAGCTCTTGTCACAAGGAACCTTCATGCCAAATATGAAGGTTCTATCTTAAACGATTCAAAAGTTATGAACAATGTTATTTGTTCTTTTAAGTCGGTCAAAGGTCATGGTCATGTTCAAAACATTTTGCATGAATGTAAAGCTCTTATCACAAGGAACCTACATGCCAAATATGAAGGCCCTATCCCAAACGGTCCAAAAGTTATGACCAAAATGTTATTTTTTTTTCTTTTAAGTAGGTCAAAGGTCAAGGTCACAGGTCAAAATGTTTGTAATGAATGTAAAGCTCTTGTTAGAAGGAACCTACATGCCAAATATTAGAGCTGTATCTCAAGCGGTTCAAAGTTATGGTCAATGTTATATTTTTCTTTTATCTAGGTCAAAGGTCAAGGTCAAAGATCAAAATGTTTTGTGTGATTGTAAAGCTTTTGTCACAAGGAACCTACATGCAAAATATGAAAGATGTATCTCAAATGGTTCAAAAGTTATGACCAAAATGTTACTTTTTAGCTCACCAGAGCCGAAGGCTCCGGGGGAGCTTATAGGATAGGCAGTTGTCCGTCGTCTGCGTCTGCGTCGTCTGTGTCGTCTGCGTCGTCTGCGTCTTCTGCGTCTGCGTCCGTCAACACTTTCAAACAACATCTCCTCTGAAGCCACTGGGCCGATTGAGCCCAAATTTTATCTGTAGCATCCTTAGGCTGGGGGATTGAAAGTTTGTGTTTTTTATGCAAATCGGCTCTTTAGTTTGGTTGCTATGGCAACTTAGAGTTTCCATAGACTTATAATGGGGAAAATTGAAAAATGGCATTAACTGCCAAGCCTTTGCAGATATTTTGACAAAACTTTCATAAAAGTGTACCTAATGCAATCTTCTATCTGCCACGTGATTTTAGGCCTACTGCTCATTTTTGCTGGTTGCTATGGAAACCAAAATGAAAAAAAAAAATAGAAAAAAAAAAACTTAAAAAAATCATCTCCTCAGAAACCATATGTTCAACGGGGCTGAGACTTTATGGAAATATTCACCATATTTGCCTGACAGGTTTTGTGTTTTTTATTAAATTTGGCCTTTTAGTTTTGTTGCTATGGCAACTTAAGTTTCCATTGACTTATAATGGGGAAAATTGAAAAATGGCATTACTACAAAGTCATTGCAGATATTTTGACAAAATTTTCATAGAAATGTTCCTTGAGTAAACTTCACTCAGTCATATGCTTTTATGTCAACCTGGGGGTCACCTAGGTTGTGCCGGGGCCATATCCCGCCCCTAAGCCATATATATTCTTGTTCCCTATGATAAGACGCAATCAGAGATACCAGCATGGGGGTCCCCGGGGTGCCACGGGCCATGCCCCACCCCTTTACTTCATTAAAAACCATATATCTCAGAAACCCTTCAGATCCCCACCCCTTAACCATACATGTTCTTGTTCCTTATGATATGACCCCACTTCATAATAGGTCATATATCTCAAAAACCATTCAAATCCCCGGCCCATAATCACATATTCTTGTTCATTGTTATTAGACACATTCAGTCATCACAGTCTTGGGGGCTCCGCAGGGGTCATGTCTTTTCCATCCACTTCATAAAAGGCCTCATAGAAATTATGTAAGAGACCATTCAGATCCCCACCCTTTAACCTTATATATTCTTGGTCCGTATGATAAGACACAGTCATTGACAACAATCTTTGACTTTTCTGGGATCTGCCATGCCTAAATCCCTCCACTGCTAAAAAGGCCTTACATCTTAGGAACCATACATATCCCCACCGCTAAACCATATATGTCTCTGTTCCTTTTGATAAGATGCATTTAGTGACACCAACCGGGGCTCCATTGGGCCTCTACTTTATAAAACACCTAATATTTCAGATACAGTCCACATGGGTGCTCATTTGGGTATGAGGTTTGTTTGGGAGACTTTATAATTGGTAGATTAAAATCATATCGTGTTAAAATACGTGGCTGTCATTGGGCAGTAACCACCTGAGCTCTGGTTTACTGAATTCGGCACTTTGGTTTGTTTGCTATGGCAAATTAAGAGTTTCCATTGACTTATAATGGGGAAAATTGAACAATGACATTTATGCCTTTCAAGATATTTAGTCAAAGTTTCATAGAAATGTTCCTTTAATAATGTTCTTATAGGCCTATTGTTGCCACAGATGGGAATTTGCCAACTGTCATCTGTTGTCCTGCAACAACACATTCAAGTGACATCAGACCTCTGAAGACACTAGGCTGATTGGGTCCAAATTTGATCTGTAGCATCCTTGAGAGCAGGGCTTCCGTGGTTAATAAAATACACTGCTGCCAGTGGGCAGTGCCCCCCTGAGCTCTGGTGAGCATAGTGGCCCATGGGCCTCTTGTTTATTTAAAGTAGGTCAAAGGTAAAGGTCAAGTTCACAGATCAATTTTTTTATTGTAAAGCTCTTGTCACAAGGAACCTACTTGCACAATATGAAGGCTTGATCTCAAATGGTTCAAAAGTTATGACCAAAATGTTATTTTTTTATTTAAAGTAGGTCAAAGGTCAATGTCAAGGTCACAGGTCAAAATGTTTTTGCATGAATGTAAAGCTTTTGTCACAAGGAACATACATGCCAAATATGAAGGCTGTATCTCAAGCGGTACAAAAGTTATGACCAGTGTTATTTTTTTTTTTTCAGTAGGTCAAAGGTCAAGGTCACAGGTCAAATTTTTTTGCATGACTGTGAAGCTCTTGTCACAAGGAACCTTCATGCCAAATTTGAATACTCTATCTCCAACGGTCCAAAAGGTATGACCAACGTTAAAGTTGTCCACGTACAAACCAACAAACAAACAAACAAAGAAACAAAACGACAAACAAACAGACAGGGCAAAACCAATATTTATCATATACTTATTCTTGTATTGCCCTTGAGACAACAGATTTTGCACCCCCTATCCCAGCCATGCTAGTGACAGACATCTCGCCTATGCAGTCAGACTAGCTGACTCGAGGGCTGGGACAAGGGCTGGGACAAGGGCCGGGACAAGGGCCGGGACAGAAGAATAAAAATAGAAAAACAAAAATAATTATCGTGATAAAACAGTGAAAATGCGAGATTACAATAACCAAACTTACGCCTTATTCAACGATTATGTCCGCGTAATCTGTATTTCAACGCTGCCCCCGATTCTAACGTCATACATTTTGTACATTGTTTACATCTTCTGAGACGCCATTGACGTCAAGTCAAGAACACGCGTCGACGTGAATTAAACTTTCCCGCGTCTAAATAAAACGATTGCATTGAACAAGTATGACCGGCTACAGGGATTTATTTCCTTAGAGGAAATAAATCATCTTAGGTCAGAGGTGATGATCATTTTTAATTCAATGAGAAATTGTGACATTTCTTCGTTATGCATGCAATATATAGTTAATGAAGCTTTTTTTCAACAGCAAGTCTGTATTTTATTTACATGTATGTATTTGGGCCTCTACAGAGTGTGTTCATCATTAGTAACAAGTAGTTAAGAAATAAACTTGCTTTAACGGAGATGTTTCTTTCATCTTAGAATATTTTACGCGAATAAGTATATGATAAAAAGAATATAACACGGTTGTTTTGATATCGACCCTGGTCTCGGCCCTCGGCCTGTCTCAGCCCTCGCCGTTCCGGCTCGGGCTGAGACAGGCAACTCGGGCCGAGACCAGGGCCGATATCAAAACAACCGTGTAATATTCTATATTTATCATATACTTATTCTTGTATTGCCCTTGAGACAACAGATTTTGCACCCCCTATCCCAGCCATGCTAGTGACAGACATCTCGCCTATGCAGTCAGACTAGCTGACTCGAGGGCTGGGACAAGGGCTGGGACAAGGGCCGGGACAAGGGCCGGGACAGAAGAATAAAAATAGAAAAACAAAAATAATTATCGTGATAAAACAGTGAAAATGCGAGATTACAATAACCAAACTTACGCCTTATTCAACGATTATGTCCGCGTAATCTGTATTTCAACGCTGCCCCCGATTCTAACGTCATACATTTTGTACATTGTTTACATCTTCTGAGACGCCATTGACGTCAAGTCAAGAACACGCGTCGACGTGAATTAAACTTTCCCGCGTCTAAATAAAACGATTGCATTGAACAAGTATGACCGGCTACAGGGATTTATTTCCTTAGAGGAAATAAATCATCTTAGGTCAGAGGTGATGATCATTTTTAATTCAATGAGAAATTGTGACATTTCTTCGTTATGCATGCAATATATAGTTAATGAAGCTTTTTTTCAACAGCAAGTCTGTATTTTATTTACATGTATGTATTTGGGCCTCTACAGAGTGTGTTCATCATTAGTAACAAGTAGTTAAGAAATAAACTTGCTTTAACGGAGATGTTTCTTTCATCTTAGAATATTTTACGCGAATAAGTATATGATAAAAAGAATATAACACGGTTGTTTTGATATCGACCCTGGTCTCGGCCCTCGGCCTGTCTCAGCCCTCGCCGTTCCGGCTCGGGCTGAGACAGGCAACTCGGGCCGAGACCAGGGCCGATATCAAAACAACCGTGTAATATTCTATATGTCCCCGCTATGGCTACCGGGGACATAAAAATAAGACGATTACCTTAGAATATCAAGCCCCATTTTCCATGAAAAATTAAGAAACAACATTTAAGCCAGCGCACGACATAACCTACAATAAGACATGTGCGCCCAACAAAAAGACTCAGATCAGCCTGCGCATCCGCGCAGTCTGATTAGAGTCATCGTTGTGCGCTCTTAGGATCGCTAAGGGTCCAATGCTCCTTCATGCAGCAAGAGATGTCTCTGGTTAGACTATATGGATACGAGGGCTGATCTGATTCTTCGCTAGGCGCACATGTAAGATGTGGGAAATGCTGTGCCCCGGCTCAATTATAGAATGTCATCTGTTGCGTAATCCTTTCAACCCTGTAGACCGGTAAACAGTGCAAACAGTTTATACACAAATGGTTCTGCACTGTTGTTAGCTCACCGTCACGTAGTGACAAGGTGAGCTTTTGGGATCACTTTTTGTCCGTCGTCCGTCGTGCGTCCGTGCGTGCGTCCGTCCGTGCGTGCGTGCGTAAACAATTTCTTCAAACGACATCTCCTCCTAAACCACTGAGCGGATTTTGACCAAACTTCACAGGAATGATCCTTAGGTGGTCCCCTTTCAAAGTTGTTCAAATGGTTCCGGTCCATTGCACATATAGGTCACAGGAGCCAAAAATATATTTTTTTCACCGAAAACTTAAAAAATCTTCTCTGAAACTGCAAGGCCCAGGTCTTTGATATTTGGTATGAAGCATTATCTAGTGGACCCCTACCAAGATTGTTCAAATTATAGTGCTGGGGCCAAAAATGCCCCCGCCCCGGGGCCCTTTGGTTTTACATGGGCTTATTAAGGGAAATCTTTAAAAATCTTCTCTGAAACTGCAAGGCCCAGGTCTTTGATATTTGGTATGAATCTTCATCTTATGGACCCCTATCAAGATTGTTCAAATTATAGTGCTGGGGCCAAAGATGCCCCCGCCCGGGGCCCTTTGGTTTTTCATAGACTTATATAGGGAAAACCTTTAAAAATCTTCTTCTCTAAAACCACAAGGCCCAGGTCTTTGATATTTGGTATGAAGCTTCATCTAGGGGACCCCTACCAGGATTGTTCAAATTATAGTGCTGGGGCCAAAAATGCCCCCGCCCCGGGGCCCTTTGGTTTTACATGGGCTTATATAGGGAAAATCTTAAAAAATCTTCTTCTCTGAAACTGCAAGGCCCAGGTCTTTGATATTTGGTATAAATCTTCATCTGGTGGACCCCTACCAAGATTGTTCAAATAATAGTGCTGGGGCCAAAGATGCCCCCGCCCCGGGGCCCTTTGGTTTTACATAGGCTTATATAGGGAAAATCTTTAAAAATCTTCTTCTCTGAAACTGCAAGGCCATGGTCTTTGATATTTGGTGTGAAGCTTCATCTAGTGGACCTCTATCAAGATTGTTTCAATTATAGCCCTGAGGCCAAAAATGCCCCTGCCCCGGGGCCATTTGGTTTTGCATTGGCTTATGTAAGGAATATCTTTAAAAAAATCTTCTCTGAAACCACAAGGCCCAGGTCTTTGATATTTGTTGTGTAGCTTCATCTAGTGGACCTTTACCAAGATTGTTCAAATTATAGCCTTTGTTGATATTTGGTATGAAGCTTCACCTTTTTAGACCTCCCTCAACATTATGCACATTATAACCCTGGGGTCAATAATGGCCCTCCCCAGGGCCTTCTTGTTACTCTATGGATCAGGTGAGCGATCCAGGGCCATCATGGTCCTCTTGAGTTTTATATTAGGATCACTTTTTGTCTGTCATCCGTGCTTAAACAATTTCTTCAAATGACATCTCCTCCTAAACCACTGATCAGATTTTGACCAAACTTCTCAGGAATGATCCTTAGGTGGTCCCCTTTCAAAGTTGTTCAAATGGTTCCGGTCCGTTGCACATATAGGTCACAGGAGCCAAAAACAGATTTTTTTCAGCAAAAACTTAAAAAATCTTCTTCTCTGAAACCACAAGGCCCAGGTCTTTGATATTTGGTATAAAGCTTTATCTAGTGGACCCCTACCAAGATTGTTCAAATTATAGTGATGTGGCCAAAAATGCCCCCGCCCCGGGGCCCTTTGGTTTTACATGGGCTTATAAAGCACGGTTTATTGCAAATTCTAGCTCTTGCACTTCCACTGAACTTTCTAAATTATTAACTTCCTGTCTTACTGCTATTAAAACGCATGTAATTAAATATTGTGATAAAGCCTTTGAAAGATCAGGAAGAAATCTGTTTTGGTCTATAAAAAATTCGAATGAGGTTTTAAATAAATTGAAACCTAGACATTTTCGTGCTTCTAGTCTGTCTAGCTACGATTTTCCACTCTTTACACTACACTTCCTCATAATCTTATAAAAGAAAAGCTTAATGATTTAATTGAATGGGCTTTTCACAGAGAAGATTCTCTCTATCTTGCATGTAATGTCAGAAATGCATTTTTCACTTCTAAAGAGCATAAGAATTATACACTTTGGATGATTATACACGATGGATTTGTTTCGTGCAAAATTTATGATAAACGCGATGACTTTGATTTTGAGATTGTAAATTTTCCTTTTTTGGATGGTGATGTTCCTCGTGCGCCATCCTATGGCGTTTATATTTCGCAATTAATTCGATTTGCTATAGTGTGTAGTCATGTAACTGACTTCAACACTCGTAATAAATTATTAACGGCTAAACTCCTTAATCAGGGTTATCGGTACCATAAACTACGCAAAGCCTTTTCAAAATTTTATAGACGCCATTCTGATTTAATTTCAAAATTCAATATTGGACTTAAATCTCTTCTGCAACAAGGTCTATCGGAACCCGAATTTTATGGTGACTTAGTATATAAATTCAGAAAAATATATAACCGCAATGACTTCAGCACCCAATTTCGTAAAATCATTCTTCGATATAAAAAGATTGGGTACAACATGGATATTATACGACAGACTGCATGCATGGTGGTTAACCCAATCACGGTTGGCAACTTTGCTTCCCTCTTTAATTGCACGCCGGTGGGAAGAAATCTGTTTTGGTCTATAAAAAATTCGAATGAGGTTTTAAATAAATTGAAACCTAGACATTTTCGTGCTTCTAGTATATAAATTCAGAAAAATATATAACCGCAATGACTTCAGCACCCAATTTCGTAAAATCATTCTTCGATATAAAAAGATTGGGTACAACATGGATATTATACGACAGACTGCATGCATGGTGGTTAACCCAATCACGGTTGGCAACTTTGCTTCCCTCTTTAATTGCACGCCGGTGGGAAGAAATCTGTTTTGGTCTATAAAAAATTCGAATGAGGTTTTAAATAAATTGAAACCTAGACATTTTCGTGCTTCTAGTCTGTCTAGCTACGATTTTTCCACTCTTTACACTACACTTCCTCATAATCTTATAAAAGAAAAGCTTAATGATTTAATTGAATGGGCTTTTCACAGAGAAGATTCTCTCTATCTTGCATGTAATGTCAGAAATGCATTTTTCACTTCTAAAGAGCATAAGAATTATACACTTTGGTCATGTCAGAAAGTGTGTGATGCCCTCACCTTTCTACTTGACAATATTTATATTAGATTCGGTACTAAGTTATTTAGACAAATTGTGGGTATTCCGATGGGTACTAATTGCGCACCTCTTGTGGCTGATCTGTTTTTGTATTGTTATGAAAGAGACTTCATTTTGTCGCTTTCCATTGATAACCAATCTGAAATTATTGAAGCTTTTAGCTCTACTTCTAGATATTTAGATGATTTATTAAATATTGATAACACCTATTTTGATGGTTTGATCAGTCAGATTTACCCCCTAGAACTTCAGTTAAATAAAGCAAATTCTTCTGATACCGAGGCCCCGTTTTTGGATTTACATCTATCTATTGTAGATGGATTTGTTTCGTGCAAAATTTATGATAAACGCGATGACTTTGATTTTGAGATTGTAAATTTTCCTTTTTTGGATGGTGATGTTCCTCGTGCGCCATCCTATGGCGTTTATATTTCGCAATTAATTCGATTTGCTATAGTGTGTAGTCATGTAACTGACTTCAACACTCGTAATAAATTATTAACGGCTAAACTCCTTAATCAGGGTTATCGGTACCATAAACTACGCAAAGCCTTTTCAAAATTTTATAGACGCCATTCTGATTTAATTTCAAAATTCAATATTGGACTTAAATCTCTTCTGCAACAAGGTCTATCGGAACCCGAATTTTATGGTGACTTAGTATATAAATTCAGAAAAATATATAACCGCAATGACTTCAGCACCCAATTTCGTAAAATCATTCTTCGATATAAAAAGATTGGGTACAACATGGATATTATACGACAGACTGCATGCATGGTGGTTAACCCAATCACGGTTGGCAACTTTGCTTCCCTCTTTAATTGCACGCCGGTGGGTCAGGCCTCAGATTCTATGACGGCTCCAACGTAAAGGCTTATTGAAAATTAGAGAGATAATGTTGGTTGGTGCCTGATGCTCTGTCTCTGGTCGGGCTCATCGGAGTCTAACTGTTGGTTTTCTTTTGCTCCAGCATTTCAGTGGTTTCTTGCTGTCGAGTCCTCACCGTTGTCTCACCTCTGTGGTTCTTTGATTTTTGTGTTCACGGGGGTGTTGCGCTGGTGGGTTAGGAGGCCTTCATGCGGACTGAACGGATTGTTTGTCTAAATCGCGGCGGAAGTGGGGGCGAGGGTTGTGGCCGCGTAGAGTCGATTTGGGCCCCCCAGTGGAGGTCTTCCACTGGCCGTTCCGGTGCGGCTCTTCTGTGTTGTTGTTTGTTGCTTGTTGTGTGTATCACTTGTGTCTTTTGGTTTTGGATGGCCATATGGCCATTTTGTGGGAGGGTTACTGTCCTTGTGGCCTTCCTTTGTTCGGGTTTCCATTGTGGTCTGGTCGCTTGGTGTTTGTGTTTCTTTCCCTTTGGTGTCTTTTGTGGGTGGAGTAAGTTAATTGTATCAATTCCTGATCTTTGTTTTACTTCTACTTTATAAAGGGAAAAATCTTTTAAAATCTTCTTCTCTGAAACCCCAAGGCCCAGGTCTTAGATATTTGGTTTGAAGCTTCATCTAGTGGACCCCTACCAAGATTGTTCAAATTATAGTGCTGGGGCCAAAAATGCCCCCGCCCCGGGGCCCTTTGGTTTTACATGGGCTTATATAGGGAAAATCTTTAAAAATCTTCTTCTCTGAAACCGCAAGGCCCAGGTCTTTGCTATTTGGTATGAAGCTTCATCCAGTGGACCCCTACCAAGATTGTTCAAATTATAGTGCTGGGGCCAAAAATGCCCCTTTGGGGCTTATATAGGGAAAAGCTTTAAAAAAACTCTTCTCTGAAACCGCATGGCTCAGGTCTTTCCTATTTGGTATGAAGCTTCATCTAGTGGACCCCTACCAAGATTGTTCAAATTATAGTGCTGGGGCTTAAAATGCCCCCGCCCCGGGGCCCTTTGGTTTTACTTAGGCTTATATAGGGAAAATCTTCTTCTCTGAAACCACAAGGCCCAGGTCTTTGATTTAAGGTATGAAGCTTCATCTTGTGGACCTCTACGAAGATTGTTCAAATTATAGCCCTGTGGCCAAAAATGCCGCAGGGCCTTTTGGTTTTCATAGATTTATATAGGGAAAATCTTCTCTGAAACCGCAAGGCCCAGGTCTTCGATATTTGGTGTGTAGCTCCATCTAGTGAACCTTTGCCAAGATTGTTCAAATTATAGCCTTTGTTGATATTTGGTATGAAGCTTCACCTTTTTAGACCTCCCACAAAATTATGCACATTATAGCCCTGGGGTCAATAATGGCCCTCCCTGGGGCCCACTTGTTACTGTATGGATCAGGTGAGCGATCCAGGGCCATCATGGCCCTCTTGTTAGCTCACCGTCACGTAGTGACGAGGTGAGCTTTTGGGATCACTTTTTGTCCGTCGTCCGTCGTCCGTGCGTGCGTGCGTCCGTGCGTGCGTAAACAATTTCTTTAAACGACATCTCCTCCTAAACCACTGATCGGATTTTGAACAAACTTCACAGGAATGATCCTTAGGTGGTCCACTTTCAAAGTTGTTCAAATGGTTCCGGTCCGTTGCACATCTAGGTCACAGGAGCCAAAAATAGATTTTTTTCACCAAAAACTTAAAAAATCTTCTTCTCTGAAACCACAAGGTGGTCAGCCCATTATAGTGCTGGGGCAAAAAATGCCCCAGCTGTTACATGTGGGTTTACGGCGTCCCGCAAACCCCCATGCTGACAAGACAACCGAGCGTGATCTCTGACAGGTGTACGGGCAGCTGTGGGGTAAGGCACAAGAAAGATGTTAAATGAATGACATGAATTATTTACAGTATCTACATACAACACTTACTAACACAAAACATCACAATTTGTTGCTTCTGTAGCCAACTCACGACGTCCGCTCCGAAGGCAAAACACTGTTCTGTGCTCGGAACGGGTGACGTGAATACCTACAGAAGCAAACAACAAAACAACAACAAAAACAAAGAAAAAGAAACAACACAAGACGCGACTGGCCAGTTATAACCTAGGGTGAATCCCCCACACGCGTGACACTTCCTCTCGCGAACTAGTAGAACTAGTCTATCAACATAGTCGATAATCTTAGATTTAGCGATCACGTTTGCTGATCAGACGTTTAGTGATCGTCCAAATAAGGTAAGTTGACCTCTTCCATGATCACATTTGTTTACAACGAACAATGATTTAGAAGAATCTGCTTCTATCCTGGTAGGCGCTGATTACGGCGGTCTGTCCGCCCTTGCTGGACCCTAACGCCTAGCGTCGTACCAGTACCTGCTGCTATGAAGCAGGGAGCAGCAGGTCACACATTGTTATGCCTGCAAATTACGATAACGGGACTAGAAACGAGTCACAAAACATACATGTTATATCATGATCCCCCTCCCGGAGAAGTAAGAATATGTTCATGCATATACCGTTATTGCGCATGCGCCGACCAGACATACAGGCTGATTAGTGCATGCGACAAATAACCGTACAGCAGAACTCAACTTGACTGTGCATCAAATTATCAGCACCCAGCGCTTGACACAATAATACTCAAAGTTTATGTTTCCTTACTGAGCACTACAGAAATCAATTAATGCTCACTACTACTGAGCATAATACTCATCAAACCTGTGCTCACTACATTATCACAAGTAAGAGGCAATTGAACAGACCACGCCTTTGCGCTAGCTGGTCAGCCGCCAATTACAGGAAACATAACAATCTCTATTTCATATCCTTCTCCGCGACACGGCTCACAAATATAGCTATTCACAAATTCAATACATTAATAACAGATAGAAACTACAACAGAAGATTTTCATCTATAATCTTCAACATTTGTTAGTGTCTCATATGGGCCAACACTGTTTGCCGTAAATTCTCTCTATTTAGTAGGCACCCCGTCACAACCGTCCTCGCGGCGCCGATGACGCAGCTGACGTCATCCCCGCCGCTCAGGCCGTTATGACGTGTGGCGACCAAATACTCCCCCTTATCATCACCTCGTTCTTTATATGTACATACATGCACAAACTGAGTTATCAGACAAAAACGGCATCATTACAAAATGAACTCGTAATTCTTCTTGAACAAGATTATTTCTAATCAACGTGAACATGCTTGTAAAATAAAATTCATTACGGTTCATCATCACGGATAACCCAACAGGCTCTTGTATGAGTTTGCCCTGATGATGAAGATGTGGTTAAACCCGTCTTAAGTTTACGTCCCCTCTACACCTAATATCATATTGGGACGGAACCACGGTTTTCTAACCACAGCCAGTCACAAGTCATGGATCAAACAAGTGACCCGGCGTTTATTAATTACATTCTACAAAAGGGGTCTAAAAGCCTAAATGAATCTAGAATGAGCGGGTGTCCAAACTTTACGTCTCACCAACATCTAGGGTCAGCATGAGACAGGACCTCACTTAGAAAGACTCATTCTACTACTGGAGAAGCCTGGGATCGATCCTGCGACGTCTAGCTGGCAAAGCTAGTAGCCTAATCACTACAGGCCTCAATAGTGAATTCAGAATAGGCTTCAGAAAGTTGGGGTATACTAGAAGTAAACCCCTCCAAAACCTACAAGCATGTTCATACAAAAATAATACTAAACATAGATTTAACATACCTTTCAATATACTTTCTATTTCCCCGTCACAATGTTGTGTTTACTCTTTACAACTTGACCTGCTGCTAAAGTGTCCGCTTTTTTCAGGGTTTATATATCTATGAATACTACCGGAAAATCATGCCTACTCGTATTACCTTGCTTTGTTCGTGGGGAAGTGGAGATACCGGCCACAAACAAAGCCAGATAGCAAAATCGAGTAGATAATGGATTTGCGTTCAAATAGTATATTTTCCATAGGAAAAATTGATGAAACGACCCTATAATCAATGACATGACTCCTGTCAAAACGAACACCCACACAACACGTGACGGGAATAAAAATCATATATGGCACAATTTGGCGGTTGGCGATTTTTAGGCAAATTCTATAGGACTCGGCCTTTTAGCGGCCCCCTGTATTGTAAAAACAGCTCTCTATAAACCACTCATGCATACATCGTATGATATGTGCATGACTTGTTCATGGAGCCGCATAGTTTGCGTACCATATTTCACCTAAAATATTTCACTCACACCGCCCTACCATATATCTACTAAAATAATTTAGATGTGCATAAGCACCAGAGAGGTTTCCTATTCCATCTCGCAACAAAGGTTTCCCCTTTTGGAGAAAAAACAATCAGAAATGTTTTTTCTTTGTGTACAGAGATGGAATAGGATGAACCTATCTAAACAAGACAGCTATTTACACAACAACCGTGCGAAGAATTACCTACTAAGGTAGTCTGCCCCCAAATTTTCTTGGCCCCGAATTGCAACAATCCGAAATCTATACGGCTGTAGTTTCATTGCCCAACGCATAATTCGAGGATTGAGAACTTTTGCTGTTTGCATATAAGACAAGGGCTTGTGGTCTGTCTCAAGCAGGAATTCTACTCCGTAAAGATACTTGCGAAATTTCTCAACACCCCAGATAATAGCCAAACATTCCTTCTCTATTACAGAATAGTTTTTCTCACGAGGCAAAAGTTTCTTGCTGGCATAAGCAATGGGAAGTCGTCCTTCCCCTTCAAACTCTTGGAGCAAAACGGCTCCTATACCAACATCAGAAGCGTCCGTCCGGAGTATGAACGGATTCCCATCATGAAAGATAGGAAGACGAAGAATAGGACTAGACGTGAGTCTATTCTTCAGGGTCTGGAAAGCCTTTTCATGATGGTCCTGCCAGTCTGTGATCTTGTTTGGTCTACTTTTCTTAGTTAAATCTGTCAAAGGGGAAGCGATAGATGAGAAATTTGGAATGAAACGGCGGTAGAAACCAGCCAACCCAAGAAATGACTTTATTTGTCTCTTAGTAGAAGGTCGAGGAGCATCCTTTATAGCATGTATCTTGTCTTCTTGCGGTCTAACTGACTGAGCAGCTACACTGTGACCAAGACATTCGATACTGCTATACCCAATCATACACTTGGAAGGTTTTGCCGTCAACTTGGCTGTCCTGAGTCTATCTAAAACTTCACGTAATGACGTCAAGTGGTCTTTCCAAGTTTCGGTAAAGATCCACATATCATCGACGAAGCTATCAACGTTAGAAAGTTCGGACAGAATCTTTCTCATCAACCTGCAAAATGTTGCTCCTGAGTTTACCAAACCGAAGGGCATAGTTTTGAATTGAAACAAGCCTTTGGGGGTTTCGAACGCAGTTAGGGGTTTTGCCTTAGACGTCATTTTTACCTGCCAATAACCTTTTGACAAATCTAATTTGCTAAAGTATTTGTGCCCCGACATTCTATTTATAACCTCCTCCATATTTGGCATTGGTTCTGCATCGAACTCCGTCACTTTATTAAGTTTACGGAAGTCAATGCAGAACCGCACCGAACCATCTTTTTTAGGGACAAGTACTACAGGGGATGAATATGGAGATATTGATGGCTCAATAACTCCTAAATCTAACATATCTTGAATTTCCTTTTCCATTACATCCCGTACTTTATATGGTATGGCATAACCTTTTGACCTCACTGGTTCCGCCGTCAGCAACTTTATGTCGTGTTCTATTTGGTCAGTTCGTCCTGGTACACTGGACAGTACGTCCGGGTATTCTTTTATCAACGTCTCTATTTCTTTACGCTGATCCTGCGTTAACATTTCTGAAATATTGACGTCCTTAAACGTCTCTGGTTGCTTTGCAGTAGGAAAAGCGCAATCTTCCAATGAGAATTCGTCAACGTCATCATTTTCAGTTGACGGAGTGGACTCTACAGAAAGCAAGCAATGTGACGTCACATTTTGACGTTCCACATATTGCTTCAGTATGTTAGCGTGATATGTGTTAACATTTCCATTGACGTCAATCTTATAATCCATTCTGTTCACTACCTCAACCACTTCATAAGGACCTTTCCATTGAAGCAATAATTTATTACTGTCTGTCGGTAGTAACAACAGTACTTTGTCGCCGACGTCAAATTTACGCGACCTCGCGCCTTTATCGTAATAAGCTTTCTGCTTAATCTGAACCTTCTTTAAATTATCACGCGCTAATTTGCATGTCTGCTCTAACCGTTCCCTAAGCTCAATAACGTATTGATACGTCGAAAGAACTTGCTCATCGCGTACCTCTTCAGCCCATAATTCTCTTAATATTGCCATTGGACCTCTGACGTTACGTCCATATAACAACTCAAAAGGGGAGTATCCTAAAGACTCTTGTGGGACTTCCCTTACCGCAAATAATAAAGCTGGAAGATATTTATCCCAATCTTTTGGACGTTCAGCACACATGCGACGTAACATCTGCTTTAACGTAGCGTGGAAACGCTCTATCAGTCCGTTGCAAATTGGGTGTCTCGGACTACACGTTAACTGTTGAAGAGAAAGAAGTCTGCTGACTTCCTTCATTACCTCAGCAGTAAACTGTGAACCACAATCAGTCAACATTTCATCAGGAATGCCAACCCTACTAAACATTTCAATAAGCGCTTCCGCGACACGTTCCGTCTCAATACTCGGTAAAGCTATCGCCTCTGGATACCTTGTCGCATAATCTATCATGGTTAAAATATACCGAGATTTCCTATCAGATCGAGGCTCAATTGGACCAACTATGTCCACTGCCACCCTCTTAAATGGCGTATCAATCAATGGCATTTTTCCTAGAGGTACTTTAGTGACCCGACCTTTCTGAATAGTTCTCTGACAAATATCACAAGATTTACAAAATCTAGCGACATCACCGCAAATACCGGGCCAGTAAAACTCAGTTACAACTCTATCCAATGTCTTCCTAATACCCATATGTCCAGACATAAGCGTTTCATGAGCCAGTTTCAACACCTTTCCTCGGAAACTTTGAGGGACCACAAGTTGGAAAGAGACTTTGTTACCCTTGGTGAACTCCCTATATGCCAAACCTTTTTTCTCAATAAACCTAGTTTCACCTCGGTTTAAACCACGACTCACAGTCTTGTTCCCAGATACAACCCTTTTCCTGATGTTTTCCAAAGTTGGATCATCAACCTGAGCTTGCTTGAAAGCCTCCTTGTCATCGTTAATGATCTGATCGGGAACCTTAAGTTTTCTGTAAGGCTTCTCCTCCTGCCTAGTTTGAGACCTAGTTACAGCCGCAGCTGAGAAATGAGACATATCAGGAAGTTTTGATCCATCAATGTTACCGATAACCAAATCGTACAACGTATCATCCATACACAAAGCTTCAGTTTTCCCAGTGAAAAAAGGACAATCAATGTCAATCATTGCCAAAGGATACCTTTGTGTGGATTCATCAATCAACGTAACATTTGATTCCTTCCCTATTAACTGACTATCCGAAACCAAACTTCTCCGAACGACACAGCCTGTACACCCAGTATCTCTTAATACAACCACCTTTTTATTATTAACCAATCCTTGTGCCGTCGGTAACCTTGCCTTTAAGAAGTAACAGACACCTTCCCTAGTTTCCTTACTACACTCCTCCCTATCCGAAATCAAAGGATCACCAACCTTATTTTCAAAAATACTTCCAATCTCATCACCTTTCCTAGTTACTTCCGTTTGACAAAAACTAACTTGGTGTGCGGCGCCACGTGGTGTGCTATTATTTTTACCGCGTCCGCGAAAAGACCCTCTGAAATTACCACGACCACGTGTATAACCACGACCTACATTCTGCGTATTCTCATTCTTAACCTGAGAACCTTGAGTCTCTACGCGCGTGTTAAAATTTTCTTTAACACCGCTATCCCCCACTCCAGTTGCTCCTACCTCTGCGCTATACAATTGTTTCCTGTCGGGGTTCTTAAAACATTTAATTGTTAAATGCCCCTTACCACATATGCTACACTTGATATCCGGTCTACCACTCGGTTTGTTCGAGTCAACTTTGTCCTGTTTACCCTGCGCTGCGCCTCTATTATCGCGTTGCCCCTTATTAATGCAACTATATACGCCCCCGCGCGCTTCTGCAAACAAATCTGCCTCCCTAGCCATTTCATCTAAATTACCAAACTGTTTTGGCTTCAGATGTACATACAGTTCTCTATTACATGACTCCAGGAACTGATCCCTTGCCATGAAATCACAGACAGCCGGAAAAGATTTTTCTATCTTTGCCATATTAAGCCATTTTTCTAAATAACTTCTCAGTCTACTACTGAACTGTATGAACGTTTCTGATTTCTCGGGCCTACTATAACGAAACTGTTTCCTAAATCCGCGCTCTGTCATGTCAAAATTCTTTAATAAAGCGTCCTTTAACTTTTCATAATCCGCCGCATCCTCATTTGACAACCGGTCATATACATCAAGTGCGCGCCCTTTGAGCAATGCACTTAAATACGCGGCCCAAACACTCTTATCCCATTTATTAGCCGTAGCATATTTCTCAAATCTAGATAAATAACTATCCATTTTATCTTTACCCTCTTCAAAATAAGGTAACTTAGGATCCCGGGCATGAGCCACCTTCTCAGCTTTTTGCCTTTCAAATTCTAGCTCGAGCTTCGCTCTCTGCATTTCTAACTGATTCCTTAATTCTTGGTGCTGTAGCTCAAACCCATGTTTTATTTGTTCTAAATGGGCCTCACTAATCTCTTTTGCCTCCCTTTCAGTCTTAATGCGTGCCATTTCAAGTTCATGTGCCCTTTCCTTTTCCTTTTCTTCTACTTCTAACTTAGCTAGTTCATGTACCCTTTCCTTTTCCTTTTCTGCCCTTTCCTTTTCCTTTTCTTCAGACCTTAACCTTTCTAAATCCCTTTGCTCTTGCCTTTCTGCCCTCTCAATATCTTGCTGCTCTTTAACAAAACCTTGTAACTCCTTCCCCTCATAACCTAAGTCCTTTCCCATTTGCATTAAACGCTCCATTATTGATAACGTAAATCTCACGTTACTATCAAAACCACTATAAACTGATCAGTTATGATCAGTGATGATTGAATGGGCTTAACTAAAACGTTAAGATATGTGTTATACGCGTTAATCTAACTAAAACGTTAGTTATTAAAGCACACGCGATTTGAAATGTCAAATGCTTTCAGCAAAGTATGACGTTGCGTACTAGTAGTCTAATATGACGTCATAAACTGACGACGTTTACAGTAAAATGCTACAATCCGAAGTTTCATCACATTACAAAACTCCGATCATAACAAGTCACCATTAATGTTTCTATTACGTCATACCTAACCTCAGGCCACAGCGTAAATATTAACGCTAACGTTATGTCAACGTCAGTAAATTGTTAACGTCACTACGTCAGAACCACGTGTGGGTAAGATCAATTAGTAGCTCCAATTTAACTTAGTAGAATGTCAGGTAACACAATTAAGTGGGGTCTACTTAAATTTTTCGTTACCAAGAAAAAGTGGGGTTTGCCTTGCCTTCCTGCTCAGAAATTATCGACTTGTCAGTATCCATTCAGTTGAATACATGGGTTTCGCACTTCATCAACGCAGGAAGGAAGATTCAAGTTAATTTCTAAATGTGGCTGTCAATACATTTTTTTTTTTTTAAATTGATGATTCAGAGTATCAATGTGCTGTTCCACAGCCGGGAACACCAGCCAGAGATCAAATCCGCACTTTACTGACACCAAATGTTACATGTGGGTTTACGGCGTCCCGCAAACCCCCATGCTGACAAGACAACCGAGCGTGATCTCTGACAGGTGTACGGGCAGCTGTGGGGTAAGGCACAAGAAAGATGTTAAATGAATGACATGAATTATTTACAGTATCTACATACAACACTTACTAACACAAAACATCACAATTTGTTGCTTCTGTAGCCAACTCATGACGTCCGCTCCGAAGGCAAAACACTGTTCTGTGCTCGGAACGGGTGACGTGAATACCTACAGAAGCAAACAACAAAACAACAACAAAAACAAAGAAAAAGAAACAACACAAGACGCGACTGGCCAGTTATAACCTAGGGTGAATCCCCCACACGCGTGACACTTCCTCTCGCGAACTAGTAGAACATAGTCGATAATCTTAGATTTAGCGATCACGTTTGCTGATCAGACGTTTAGTGATCGTCCAAATAAGGTAAGTTGACCTCTTCCATGATCACATTTGTTTACAACGAACAATGATTTAGAAGAATCTGCTTCTATCCTGGTAGGCGCTGATTACGGCGGTCTGTCCGCCCTTGCTGGACCCTAACGCCTAGCGTCGTACCAGTACCTGCTGCTATGAAGCAGGGAGCAGCAGGTCACACATTGTTATGCCTGCAAATTACGATAACGGGACTAGAAACGAGTCACAAAACATACATGTTATATCATGATCCCCCTCCCGGAGAAGTAAGAATATGTTCATGCATATACCGTTATTGCGCATGCGCCGACCAGACATACAGGCTGATTAGTGCATGCGACAAATAACCGTACAGCAGAACTCAACTTGACTGTGCATCAAATTATCAGCACCCAGCGCTTGACACAATAATACTCAAAGTTTATGTTTCCTTACTGAGCACTACAGAAATCAATTAATGCTCACTACTACTGAGCATAATACTCATCAAACCTGTGCTCACTACATTATCACAAGTAAGAGGCAATTGAACAGACCACGCCTTTGCGCTAGCTGGTCAGCCGCCAATTACAGGAAACATAACAATCTCTATTTCATATCCTTCTCCGCGACACGGCTCACAAATATAGCTATTCACAAATTCAATACATTAATAACAGATAGAAACTACAACAGAAGATTTTCATCTATAATCTACAACATTTGTTAGTGTCTCATATGGGCCAACACTGTTTGCCGTAAATTCTCTCTATTTAGTAGGCACCCCGTCACAACCGTCCTCGCGGCGCCGATGACGCAGCTGACGTCATCCCCGCCGCTCAGGCCGTTATGACGTGTGGCGACCAAATACTCCCCCTTATCATCACCTCGTTCTTTATATGTACATACATGCACAAACTGAGTTATCAGACAAAAACGGCATCATTACAAAATGAACTCGTAATTCTTCTTGAACAAGATTATTTCTAATCAACGTGAACATGCTTGTAAAATAAAATTCATTACGGTTCATCATCACGGATAACCCAACAGGCTCTTGTATGAGTTTGCCCTGATGATGAAGATGTGGTTAAACCCGTCTTAAGTTTACGTCCCCTCTACACCTAATATCATATTGGGACGGAACCACGGTTTTCTAACCACAGCCAGTCACAAGTCATGGATCAAACAAGTGACCCGGCGTTTATTAATTACATTCTACAAAAGGGGTCTAAAAGCCTAAATGAATCTAGAATGAGCGGGTGTCCAAACTTTACGTCTCACCAACATCTAGGGTCAGCATGAGACAGGACCTCACTTAGAAAGACTCATTCTACTACTGGAGAAGCCTGGGATCGATCCTGCGACGTCTAGCTGGCAAAGCTAGTAGCCTAATCACTACAGGCCTCAATAGTGAATTCAGAATAGGCTTCAGAAAGTTGGGGTATACTAGAAGTAAACCCCTCCAAAACCTACAAGCATGTTCATACAAAAATAATACTAAACATAGATTTAACATACCTTTCAATATACTTTCTATTTCCCCGTCACAATGTTGTGTTTACTCTTTACAACTTGACCTGCTGCTAAAGTGTCCGCTTTTTTCAGGGTTTATATATCTATGAATACTACCGGAAAATCATGCCTACTCGTATTACCTTGCTTTGTTCGTGGGGAAGTGGAGATACCGGCCACAAACAAAGCCAGATAGCAAAATCGAGTAGATAATGGATTTGCGTTCAAATAGTATATTTTCCATAGGAAAAATTGATGAAACGACCCTATAATCAATGACATGACTCCTGTCAAAACGAACACCCACACAACACGTGACGGGAATAAAAATCATATATGGCACAATTTGGCGGTTGGCGATTTTTAGGCAAATTCTATAGGACTCGGCCTTTTAGCGGCCCCCTGTATTGTAAAAACAGCTCTCTATAAACCACTCATGCATACATCGTATGATATGTGCATGACTTGTTCATGGAGCCGCATAGTTTGCGTACCATATTTCACCTAAAATATTTCACTCACACCGCCCTACCATATATCTACTAAAATAATTTAGATGTGCATAAGCACCAGAGAGGTTTCCTATTCCATCTCGCAACACCAGCCCCGGGGCCCTTTGGTTTTACATAGGCTTATATAGGGAAAATCTTTAAAAATTATCTTCTCTGAAACCGTAAGGCCTACCAAGATGATTCAAATTATGGTGCTGGGGCCAAAAGTGGCCCCGCCCTGGGGCCCTTTGGTTTTACATAGGCTTATATAGGGATAATCTTTAAAATCTTTTTCTCTGAAACAACAAGGCCCAGGACTTTGAAATTTGGTATGAAGCTGCATCTAATGGACTATCAAGATTGTTCAAATTATAGCCCTGGGACCAAAAATGCCCCCGCTCTGGGGCCCTATGGTTTTACATAGACTAATATAGGGAAAATCTTCTTCTCTGAAACCACAAGGCAAGGGTCTTTGATATTTGGTATGAATCTGCATCTAGTGGACCTCTATCAAGATTATTCAAATTATAGCCCTGATACCAAAAATGTCCCCGCTCCGGGGCCCTTTGGTTTTACATAGACTAATATAGGGAAATCTTTAAAAATCTTCTCTGAAACTGCAAGGCCAAGGCCTTTGATATTTAGTATGGAGCTTTATCTAGTGGACCTCTACCAAGATTGTTCAAATTATAGCCCTGGGGCCACAAATGCCCCCATCCCGGGGCCCTTTGGTTTTACATAGATTTATATAGCCCCGGGACCATTTGGTTTTGCATAGGCTTATGTAGGGAATATCTTTAAAAAAAATCTTCTTCTCTGAAACTGCAAGGCCCAGGTCTTTGATATTTGATGTGTAGCTTCATCTATTGGACCTTTGCCAAGATTGTTCTAATTATAGCCTTTGTTGATGTTTGGTATGAACCTTCACCTTTAAGACCTCCCTCAACATTATGCACATTAAAGCCCTGGGGCCAATAATGGCCCTCTCTGGGGCCCACTTGTTACACTATGGATCAGGTGAGCGATCCAGGGCCATCATGGCCCTCTTGTGTTTTATATTAGGATCACTTTTTGTCTTTCATCCGTGCGTAAACAATTTCTTCAAACGACATCTCCTCCTAAACCACTGATCGGACTTTGCCCAAACTTCACAGGAATGATCCTTAGGTGGTCCCCTTTCAAAGTTGTTCAAATGGTTCCGGTCCGTTGCACATATAGGTCACAGGAGCCAAAAATAGAATTTTTTCACTGAAAACTTAAAAAAATCTTCTTCTCTGAAACCCCAAGGCCCAGATCTTTGATATTTGGTATGAAGCTTCATCTAGTGGACCCCTACCAAGATTGTTCAAATTAAAGTGCTGGGGCCAAAAATGCCCCCGCCCCGGGACCCTTTGGTTTTACATAGGCTTATATAGGGAAAATCTTCTTCTCTGAAACCCCAAGGCCCGCCTCAGGGCCCTTTGTTTTTATATGGGCTTATATGGGGAAAATTTTTAAAAATCTTCTTCTCTGAAACCGCAAGGCCCAGGTCTTTGCTATTTGGAATGAAGCTTCATCTAGTGGACCCCTACCAAGATTGTTCAAATTAAAGTGCTGGGGCCAAAAATGCCCCCGCCCCGGGACCCTTTGGTTTTACATAGGCTTATATAGGGAAAATCTTCTTCTCTGAAACCCCAAGGCCCAGGTCTTTGATATTTGGTATGAAGCTTCATCTTGTGGACCCCTACCAAGATTGTTCAAATTAAAGCCCTGGGGCCAAAAATGTCCCCGCTCCGGGGCCCTTCGCTTTAACATAGACTTCTATAGGGAAAATCTTGAAAAATCTTCTCTGAAACCACATGGCCTAGGTCTTTGATATTTGGTATGTAGCTTCATCTAGTGGACCTCTACAAAGAATATTCAAATTATAGCCCTGAGACCAAAAATGGGCCCGCTCCGGGGCCCTTTGGTTTTACATAGACTTATATAGGGAAAATCTGAGAAATATTCTTCCGTGAAACCACAAGGCCTAGGTCTTTGATATTTGGTGTAAAATTTCATCTAGGGGACCTCTATCAAGATTGTTCAAATTATAGCCCTGGGGCCAAAAATGCTCCCACCCAGGAACCCTTTGTTTTACATAGACTTATATAGGGAAGTATTTAAAAATCTTCTTCTCTGAAACTGCAAGGCCCATGTCTTTGATATTTTGGTATGGAGCTTCATCTAGTGGACCTCTACCAATATTGTTCAAATTATAGCCCTCTGGCCACAAAAGCCCCCGCCCTGGGGCCCTTTGGTTTAACATAGACTTATATAGAGATAATCTTTGTGTGGCTTCATCTATTGGACCTTTGCCAAGATTGTTCAAATTATAGCCTTTGTTGATATTTGTTATGAACCTTCACCTTTTTAGACCTCCCTCAACATTATGCACATTATAGCCCTGGTGTCAATAATGCGCCCCCCCCCCTTATGTAGGGAATATCTTTAAAAAAATCTCCTTCTCTGAAACCGAAAGGCCCAGGTCTTTGATATTTGGTGTGTGGCTTCATCTATTGGACCTTTGCCAAGATTGCTCAAATTATAGCCTTTGTTGATATTTGTTATGAACCTTCACCTTTTTAGACCTCCCTCAACATTATGCACATTATAGCCCTGGTGTCAATAATGCCCCCCCCCCCCCCCTGGGCCCACTTATTACTCTATGGATCAGGTGAGCGATCCAGGGCCATGATGGCCCTCTTGTGTTTTATATTAGAATCACTTTTTGTCTGTCATCCGTGCGTAAACAATTTCTTCAAACAACATCTCCTCCTAAACCACTGATCCAATTTTGACCAAACTTCACAGGAATGATCCTTAGGTGGTCCCCTTTCAAAGTTGTTCAAATGGTTCCGGTCCGTTGCACATATAGGTCACAGGAGCCAAAAATAGGATTTTTTCACTGAAAACTTAAAAAATCTTCTTCTCTGAAACCATAAGGCCCAGGTCTAGGATATTTGGTATGAAGCTTCATCTAGTGGACCCCTACCAAGATTGTTCAAATTATAGTGCTGGGGCCAAAAATGCCACCACCCCAGGGCCCTTTGATTTTACATGGGCTTATATAGGGAAAATCTTTGAAAATCTTTTTCTCTGAAACCGCAAGGCCCAGGTCTTTGATATTTGGTGTGAAGCTTCATCTAGTGGACCCCTACCAAGATTGTTCAAATTATAGTGCTGGGACCAAAAATGTCCCCGCCCGGGGGCCCTTTGGTTTTACAGGGGCTTATATAGGGAAAATCTTTAAAAAATCTTCTTCTCTGAAACCGCAAGGCCGAGGTCTTTGATATTTGGTATGAAGCTTCATCTAGTGGACCCCTACCAAGATTGTTCAAATTATAGTTCTGGGGCCAAAAATGCCCCCGCCCCGGGGCCCTTTGGTTTTACATGGGCTTATATAGGGAAAATCTTCTCTGAAACTGCAAGGCCCAGGTCTTTGCAATTTGGTATGAAGCTTCATCTGGTGGACCCCTACCAAAAATGTTCAAATTATATTGCTGAGGCCAAAATTGCCCCCGCACTTGGGCCCTTTGGTTTTACATAGGCTTATATGGGGAAAATCTTTAAAAATCTTCTTCGCTGAAACTGCAAGGACCAGGTCTTTGATATTTGGTATGAAGCTTCATCTAGTGTACCCCTACCAAGATTGTACAAATTTTAGTGCTGGGCCAAATATGCATCCCCCACCCCCCAGGGGCCCTTTGGTTTTACATAGACTTATATTGGAAAAATCTTTAAAAATCTTCTTCTCTGAAACCACAAGGCTAGGTTTTTGATATTTGGTACGAAGCTTCAGGTAGTGGACCTCTACCAAGATTGTTCAAATTATAGCCCTGAGACCAAAAATGCCCCCGCCTGGTGGCCCTTTGGTTTTACATAGACTTATATCTTAAGGGAAAATCTTTAAAAATCTTCTTCTATGAATCCATAAGGCCTAGGTCTTTGATATTTGATGTGAAATTTCATCTAGTGGACCTCTATCAAGATTGTTCAAATTATAGCCCTGGGGCCAAAAATGACCCCGCCCCGAGACCCTTTGGTTTTACATAGACTTATATAGGGTTATCTTTAAAACTCTTCTTCTCTGAAACTGCAAGGCCATGTCTTTGATATTTGGTATGGAGCTTCATCCAGTGGACCTCTACCAAAATTGAACAAATTATAGCCCTCGGGCCACAAATGCCCCTGCCCAGGGCCCTTTGGTTTTACACAGACTAATATAGAGATAATCTTTGAAAATCTTCTTCTCTGAAACAGCAAGGCCCAGGTCTTTGATATTTAGTGTGAAGCTTCATCTGGTGGACCTTTATCAAGATTGTTTAAATTATAGCCCTGAGGCCAAAAATGTCCCTGCCCTGGGGCCATTTGGTTTTACATAGGCTTATGTAGGGAATATCTTTAAAAAAAATCTTCAACTCTGAAACCGCAAGGGTCAGGTCTTTGATATTTGGTGTGTAGCTTCATCTAGTGGACCTTTGCCAAGATTGTTCAAATTATTGCCTTTGTTGATATTTGGTATGTAGCTTCACCTTTTTAGACCTCCCTCAACATTATGCACCTTATAACCCTAGGGTCAATAATGACCCTCCCCGGGACCCCCTTGTTACTCAATGGATCAGGTGAGCGATCCAGGGCCATCATGGCCCTCTTGTTTTATGTTTTTTTTTTTGTTGTTGTTGTTGTTTTTTTTTTTTTTTTTATTTCTTAACACATTATTTTCAAAACTGGGCGTGTACAAGTTCAAAAGTAAAAGATCTACTTAAAAACGCAGGGGTTGAAAGAGTTATAGGGCTATTTTGCCGTATTGAGAGGTTGCAGACTCAGCATTATTGTAAGATTGGTTTCCCTTGATTCGCCATGTTGGAGGCACCAGGCAAATTTAAAGATTTTTGACCAATTATCCCTCAGTGATAAAAAACGACGGTGATAGTATGCGAGTGTGACTCTTCTTAAAGCTCACAGGAATAAAATAATCAAGGTTTTGTCATATTTTTTCAAGGGACAAGAAAGTTATTTACAAGGAAAGTACATTAAAATTCTGACGGAAATGAGCCTGGGTGTCTCCAGCAAGAAAGATAACTATGGGTGTGTGACGTCATCTGCAACCTCTCAATTGTGAGACCGATACTTGTAGTATTGGCTATATAGGGCTATTTCGCCGTATTGTGATTTATTTACTCATATCATATTAGAAACCCCAAAACTGGTACACCGACAAACAGTGCGTTCCCAAATCAGACGCCTCAAAGCTTCACTGTTTACAAATGTTTCAGCCATTTTGTAATCACTTTATAAAAGGTATCCCTAAATTTTGGAATGGGCTACTACTACAAATAAGATGGAAGATTACATTCAGCACAAAATGGGTCAGGGTGGCTGATTGCAAGTAAATGGATTCACCAGGTACAATTTCCGCCATTTTGAGTCGATTGTTTATCAATCGACTCAAATTTATAAAGCACTGTAGCTTTTTCAATGCTAAAGTCCACGTGACTATCAATCTAGGAAATGGTTAATCATAGAAAAAAGCCGTGCTGTTCTTATCGCTGTTGAGGTCAGACTGTTGCGATAGAGGGTTACTGTTCTTATCGTTGTTGAGGTCAGAATGTTGCCATAGAGGGTTATCTAAAGAATATCGGCTGGAATCATGTGGTGGGTTTGGCAAACAGAACAGTGTTGATCCAGATTAGACGCCGTAGAACACGAAGATGAATCAAGTAGACTCTGTTTGCTGAAAGTACAGGGCCCAGTTGTTCAAAACATCGCTAGGTTAACGAGCTAGCTAGTGGTCAAATTGTTAACTGTTCTATATACAGTCGAACTTCAATGGCTCGAACACCTTTGGGACCTTGAAAATCTGTTCGAGATAGGGGTTGTTCGAGCCACTGAGGATTATTGCCAGGAGGCATAGCGTGATACTTTTAAACATCCTTTCGGTGTTCTACGAGAATGTATGCTGTGTGTACAACATACATTTGCAAGATAAAAGACTAAAATCTCCTTAATTATCCCCCACTATTTCATATGTAGAGGATTTCGCTAGGGACTCAAGAACGGGTTCAACTCATCCATGGTAAACGAGCCATCGATGTTCGAGCCATCGAAGTTCAACTGTAGTAAATACAATATCTAATACAGTGGTATTTTTATCCAGGGCTTCTCCAGACTTTCGGATGAGTCTTTAAACCGAGGTCCCGTCTCCGTATGACCTTAGCTGTTGGTGCCACGTAAAACTGAAACACACACTCACTCACAGTGGTAATTTTGCTGAAACAAATGTGAGCAGCTTTTACATTTGCAAAGGCTGCTCACATTTTTTCAGCAAAAATATCGACTATTTGCCGTATTTAATGATCAAACTTTTAACGTTACGTTAACTTACGACATCATTAGTTTTAAACAACTCGCCCCAGGAGTTAAAAAATTCAACGAAACGGTGTAAGTCCCCCGTTCAGACCCAGTTTACCACTCAACGACAATCGACCCTCCCGTGCTGTTAGTACTTTGATTTTAAGCAGGCTTTGAAAAACCAAAGCACTGACAGCATTGCTGGGCCAATTGTCTCTGAGTGTAGGCTGGAGGTGAGTGTTTGAGTTTTACGTCCAATCAACAGCTAAGGTCATACGGAGACGGGACCTCGTTTTATAGACTCATCCGAAAGTCTGGAGAAGCCCGGGATCGATCCTGCGACCCCTGGTTTACAAGGCGAGTAGCGGAACCACTGCACCACGGAGGCTTCTGAGTTTGGGCTGGAAAAATAGCAAACACGGTTGAGCCGCATGAAACGTCTGATCTGTGTCTACACTGTTTGTCATACCCAACACGTGATTCCAGTCCACTGATTTTATGGATAACTCTTTACGCAACAGTCTGACCTCACAGCGATAACATAACCGTAATAACCTATAGTTTATCAACGACCTTTGAGAGTTCAACGTTCAAGCCTGATAAGACTATTCCATGCTTTAGGGAAAGCAGGTTTCGGATTTCTTTTTTCACAGGATTTTAATCCTTATCTTGCTGAATATTCATTTAAGCCAGACCCCTTTCTGTCTATCAACCAATCAAATTACTTGATGTAATTTATTGCTACAAATTCATAAACTGAATGCCAAACAGTGTAGATCCTGATCAGATGGCTTCTTCAGAAGCCATCTGATCTGGATCTACACTGTTTGCAAAGATAGGGGTTGTCGTGAACAGCAAGATAAGGGTTAAATTATAAATAAGTTTTTTGATAATGCCATTATGCGGAATTCGTGACCAAGTGGTTAATATGATGTAGTACCATCCTCAGTAAAACTATATCGCCCACTGAAGGCGATTTACGTAAAACTCGGACTAGTCCAAAATTAAAAGTGCATTCACGTCTCACTGCGTTATGAAAGACTATAGACTTCGGACAAGTCAGTGATTGTCGCATGAAATTCATCATTGGCATGGTACTTAAGAAATAAATCGGCTTTAAGGGAAATGGATACATATTCAGGGGAGGCAACTCATTCAAATGTATTTTAGTCTCCCATGCCAATAAAGGTCAACACTTAAAGGCAATTATTCTTGATTATTGAGGACTATCATTTCATTACATAATATTATATAGCCCTCAGTGCTGGCAGAAGAGAAGTCCTCTGTCTTCAACAGGTAAGGGGCCTCCTTGGGGAAAATCAATCGTTTGCTAACTGTTGACTTGATGTACATTATTGATTTTCCCCTTAAGTGCCACAGTCAGGGGGTTTAACAAGAGCTACTGATCACCCTATTAAGGGCCGCCCTTGATCTGCTATAGACAGTATACCACAGGGGGCAATAAAACAATTATGAACACACGGTGTGTCCTACTGATATGAGAATAAATACCTTTAAAGGAAAGAATTTGCTCCTGAGGAACAAATTCATTCCTTTAAGTGTAGACCCTTTATCTGTGGGACAGAGTTTATAGAAAAGAGAACAGGATCTCTCTAAAATTGTCTTTCTTTGAAAAATGGTAGAAAAATCGGCCAGATGTATTTATTCCCCATAAGTTATAAATCACAGTTTAGAGGTTAGTTGTTAAGTAGATCAAATCACGAGTGTGTAGCGCGCGTGATTTGTCTACTTACAACTGACCGACAAATTGTGATTTATCACTCAACAAATCACAGCCTAAGGCTGATCTCTTTCGATTCTGACACGCCGAAAATCGGCAATAATTCTGTTGTTTCCTTCAAATTCTTACAAGTTTTCACCATTGATTGAAGAAATCCAGCAAAAATATTGACTGTAACACATGTATTTTTATCCTTTTGTAACGTTTTCGATGCGAGAAAGTGACGTTACATCGTCTAACGTCAAGGAATCTACGAGTGGCGTCATAAATCGACAGCTTTTAATGACATCACTTGTAACGTTCTTTCGACTGTTGATTTGCACAGTTCAATACCATAGTTGTGCTGTGTTAGAATATAAGACTCTTTCACGGTTGTGAGGGGTGGATGGAAAAATCCGTCCCGAAGGCCACTGTCCGGCATCATGAGGCTTGCCGAGGGACGGATTTTTCTATCCACCCATCACACTCATGTAGGATTCTTTTCCTTGCATACCTTCCATTTCTGAGTGTGAGTTTTTAATACTGCAGTCACTTCGGTTGCCGACGTCCGCCATGTTAAGTGGCGTCACGTAACGTGCTGTGACGTCAACCTTAACGATAGCGGATATGAGGTCCTATTCAACCAGTGAATTTATCAAACACGCGAGAATATTCGATTTGGGATACGAAGACCAGGGTTAGAATATAAGAGTCTTGCACATCGGATAAGGAAATCCATAGTTTTAGCTTGAGATAGAAATTCTGTTCTAACACCGTCGTTAAGGTTGACGTCACAGCACGTTAAGTGACGTCACTAAACATTCATGTAGTGTCAGAAGCCTCCGTAATGTGGTAATGATAATCGCCTTGTAAAACAGGGGTCGCAGGATCGATCCCGGGCTTCTCCAGACTTTCGGATGAGTCTTTAAACCGAGGTACAGTCTCCGTATGGCCTTAGCTGTTGGTGAGACGTCAAACTCAAACACTCACTCACTTCCGAAGTTTTCGATCTTTATTTAGACTCTCCAGGTAGATGGCTAAAAAAAAAAAAGAAGAAAACATCAGGAAATCTAAGCAAACGGATGGACCCTTGCCTGACGAGGAGTTGCTTTGTTGTTTTTTTTTTTTTTTTTTTTTTTTTCGGTTGTCACTTTTTCAGTTTGGGAGTGGTGGGTTGAGGTGGGTTTGGGTGGCTCAGTTTATAGGTAGTGAAACAAGAGGTTACAAAAGTTACAATCTCTCATAAAAAATGTAAGAAACAGACCATCTTCAGATTATTTTAAACGAGGGTCCAATATTTAACTAGCCTAATACATTTACGGCCCGTGGCAAGTACACGCTTTTCAGATATTATACACCAATGAATCCGGCCCGCACACTAGTACTGGTAAACCGCTTGGAGGATCTAAGCCTGTCCAGGAACCGCGATGCGAGGCGGACCGTCCATGCTAATAAACCCTATCGGTTTCATTGGGCGACAGGGCTTGAGATGTCATTTCATCTCAATGTCGGGTAAAAGTCCCACAAAATGGAAGCAACGTCTCCAAAATGACCTTTACAGTGTTGACGGGGACGTTAAACCTCAAATCAAACAAAAAAAATTATACACCAATGCCTTATACATGGTTAACAAAATTTTATCGGTCCGTCTAGTATGTATTCGCCGCGCGATGTAAAATAACATGGCAGGATCAGTTTTGCCGAAAAGTCGTAACAAATTGAGTATAGAGCAGTATTTAGATGCCTGTTTATGAAACAGAAGATGGACCAGGAACTTTATGAGGAATTGTGTGAAGTTTACGGAAAGACTGCTCCTTCGTATTCAACTGTTAAAAATGGGTGGCTGATTTTGGTCGGGTTACATTGGAAGACGAGCACCTTAGTAGAAGACCTGGGAAAGCTACGACGTCACTATTTGGGCCCCGTCAAGCGATTTTGGTTCTAATCGCCTATGCGAGCAGCGAAGGTTCAGGCGAGCCTGCGCATCCGCGCAGTCTCGCCAGAACCTTCGCTGCTCGCTCATACAAGCAGTGAATCAAGAGGAACCTTCAGACAGAAAGCCATATCCCCGGCCCCTCTGAATGGCTGAGCATGCGCAGTTAACATCTGTCATGACGGAATGCTCGAAGACACAAATTCGCTTGGCGGGGCTCATTTAAGGGAACTAGTAAAGCAGGAGAGGTTTAAGTTTGAAGTTAGAAGATTGGAGATTTCTGAGGGTAGCGTTTTTACCATTTTACATGAACGGCTTGGCATCGCAAAGTAGTAAAGAACGAGATGTCCGAGAGTCCACCCGGAAGACTTACAACACGAGATTTCCGTGTGTCCATCCGGAAAAGTTTCTTGAAAGAACTGTTACCGGGGACGAACCTTGGACCCATCTGTGATATATTAACATATATTTCCTTTGAAAGTCTGCAGTAGTTCAAGTTGGAGTTAATATAAACATTCCCACGCCATGGTAAACAGTGCTGCTACCTTATCTGACCATAGAATCACATTAACGGATTTCTAATTTGTTGGTCAGTGTGAGAAAATATTTTGAGAGAAGCTTGGTTCCACATGTTAGGCTGGATTGGAGGAAAAACTTCAGTTTAATTCTTTCGGCTTGTTTGGCAACATGTATTTAGACTTTTAACATCCTAAATTATTCTAAAACTGTAAAATGGAAAATTAACTCTTGTTGGAAATTATCACTATATTGTATAATGTGTAAAAGAAATTAAAAAGGAACTTGTGAAATAAAAGAACTGATTTGAATTGTCGTTATTTATTATAATAATTCCCCAGAGGAGCAAAAAGGCTTCAAAATTACTACATGGTGAGAATCTAAACTGGAATTTTAACAAAAATGTGGTCATTTTCACGGAACACAGTGATGTCAAGTGACAATGAAAGCTTGAACTTTCGGACACAGACAGCCGGAAAGTAGCGGCTTTCCAGCTCCATTTACAGGGTCCGGCACAGACTTGGTTCTGCTGCCTCGATGAGGATAAGAAAGGTGACTGGGAAACACTAAAGGATGCCTTTGAATTAAAATACTGTGTCGCTAATAACCCACCTGTACTCCTGGTTGAGACCGAACAGTTTAATAACCTCAAGCTACTACCACACCATCAAATCCAGGACTATTTCAGTAAAGTAATAGAAAAAGGAAATAAAACACATAAATCTGAACAGGAAATTCTACTGAAGTTCATTCAGGGCCTTCCAGATCAGTTAGCCTTCTTTGTTAGGGCTGGGAACCCGTCAGACGTTCAAGCAGCTCTGACATCCGCCAAGATGGGGGAAGCATTTGGGTACCGCTTCTCCCCTGGGCTCACATGCAATGGAAATAACCCAACAGCTAGTGTGGCAGCCGCTGCACGTGCAGATAATAGAATAACTTCGCTGGAACGCACGGTGAATAAATTGGGGGAGACAATTGAGCGACTTTTGGTGTCACAAAAGCAGGACAAACTGGATTCATCAAACAACGATGGACGGAATACTACTAGTGCAAACAGTGTTCGTGCGTGTTTTAACTGTTCGTGCACAGGGCACATAAGAAGGCGGTGCAACCTTATATCAGGACAGGCAGACCCGAACTCTATGTGTCAGTTGTGTTTGCAGCGTGGTCATGCTGCGACACAGTGCAAACTGTTTTTGAACAATCAAAGTGCTAATTCGGGAAACTCCAGCAACCCAAGGAACACAAGGCGCGGTCCCTTGGGCGAGCAACAATAGACAATCAACGCGCCAGATCGAGGCCACCGGAACGAAAGCAACAGGAAAGTGTGAGTGACATTAAATGTACTGTTTCTAATTCTATAGTCAGTGACTATCAAAGTGAGTCTGGTTTCATGTTTTTACCTGTAACATTTTCATCAAAACAAATTTCCGCTTCACTCGATACAGGTACTTCAATAAATTTGATGTCACAAGAATTATTTGACACTATTAGTCACAGAAATAAGCTACATGTAGATCACTGTAATGAGTCTATTGTACTTGCCAACAATCAAAAAGTAAGTATTAATTGTGTTGCAAAGGTATCTGCTGTAATCAGTGGTCAGCAGCAATCATTTACTGTTTATGTTTTACAGGGTACATCCCATCCATTGATCTTAGGGACTGAGTACATGCAAACTCATGGTGTCACATTAAATTTTGATAAAATGTCTGTTCATACAACCAGCACAATTGTCCGCGCCAAGAAAAAGATCACAATCAAACCCAATTCTGAAACAGTAATCTGGGGTAAAACGCCAAAATGTATGTTTCCAGGGCTTGAAGGTATTTGCTTGGATAGTACCCATATTTCCAAAAAATGCTTATTTGTGGCCAGATCTGTATCTATCATATCTTCAGATCAAATGGTCCCATTCAAAATATTAAATCCCACAACAGAGCCAGATACCATTCACAAAAACAAACCCCTGGGATCATTTCAGGTCATAGACAAAACTTTCAATGTAATACCAGCTGATAGGTTAGGTCACGAAAGTTCAACACTGCAAGGAAATGTTAGAAATTCCAATACCAATACCAGTAGCCTTGCCACCAATCATGCATGTATGAATATCAATGCAAAACCGGAGCAGTGCCATACTACTGCTGGTGCAACTGAATATCCAGACAGGGAAGAATTTTATATCGTACTTTCATCATAGTTCAACAGCGTCGGCGTTGTCATCTGATGAGAGCCGTAGGTTGAATGATTGCTTAGTTTCGAACCATGACTTGTTTGTTACGGAGGAAAATCCTTCTCTTGGCCTGACTTCAGTTGTAGAACACCAAATTCATTTGATTCCCAATGCCAATCAAAACATCAAAGACCTTATCGTTTGTCGCCAGACAAAAGGGAAGTGTTGCGTCATGAACTTGATGAATTATTACAGCAAGGTATTATAACGCCTGTGAGTGAGAAGGACGATATTCCTATCTCAAGTCCAATAGTTTTGGTTTCCAAACGTAATAAACCGAAACCGCGAGTCAAAAAGGGGTCCAAAGAAGCAAGCCTTTCTATGTACCGCTTTTGTGTTGACTTTCGTTATCTCAATTCCCAGACACAAGACTTTCGATATGCTATTCCTGATGTACAGGAACTTACAGAGTCATTTAGTCAGAGACCACCCAATTACATTTCGTCTATCGACATGAGTTCGGGTTTTTTCCAAATGAAAATTGCCAGTGGCGCGTCAATACATGTTTTGGCACCTACAAATTTCAGAGGCTACCCCAAGGCTTGAAGACAAGTCCGAACAGTTTTCAAATGCTCATGGACAAGATTCTCTCCGGGCTTTCTTTTCGGTCAACCCTGTGCTACTTGGATGATGTATTGATATTCTCGGAAACTTTTGATCAACATTTGTCCGATTTGCAAGAGGTCTTTGACAGATTCCGTGCAGCTGGTTTGAAACTTTCACCGGAAAAATGCAGATTTGCACAGAGCCACTGCATTTTTCGTGGTCACCAGATTTCGCGACATGGGGTCAGTCCGCCTTCTGACCGGCTCAAAGCAGTTTCTGAGTATCCTGTCCCAACAAACACAAAACAACTGAAACGATATCTTGGGCTCATGAACTGGTTTAAAAAGTATATACCTGGATACAGTGCAAAAGCACACTGTTTGTACCAACTTCTAAGAAAGGGTGTGAAATTTATTTGGACGGAAGAACACAATGTTGCCTTTGAATCTCTTAAGGCTTCGCTGCTTAATTCTGAAGCTTTAGCATTCCCTCGGTATGATTTGCCATTTTATTTGGGTGTTGATACCTCCAGTAAGGGTATTGGATACATGCTATATCAAAAGCATTCTACTGACAGTGGGGGTGAAAGTGTTCGTGTTGTCCGCTTTGGGTCAAAGTCACTTTCCAGCTATCAGACATCATACGGACCCACAAAGCTTGAATTATTAGGTGTAGTAACTAGCATTCTAGATTGTGCTTCCTATTTGCGAGGTAGGAAATTCTTTGTTGAGTGTGATCACCAGGCACTGAAACCTCTTTTCCAAAAGGGTTTGAAAGGAGCAATATATGAAAGGTGGCTTGCTATATTACAAGAGTTTAATTTTGAGATTTTGTATAAACCTGCAGAAGCTATGGTTGTTTGCGATAGCTTATCAAGAGCTAAACCCCTTCATTCTTTGGACTCCGCAGAGTCCAGTCCCAATGAAAATGACCCTTATTTCCCTTATGTGCCAGAACCAGACAACAAAATCCTTTTTCCCAATGGGTCTACATTACAAGACATTTTTGGCGCTGAACAGTCAAATCAGCAGAAGTCTGTTAATCATGTTTTGATCCCTCCCACATCTCTACACATGGAGCTGGATAGTGACTCAGCCTATGAAGGGGATACTGACCTTCCACAGGTCAAGTGTAGTAATATCAAACAAAAATATGCAACCCGTGGGAAAACTCAGAGAAAATTTCTCAAGGTTTCTGGCAAGGTAAAACCTCCTAGACTTGCGCCAGAGCCCCAATCACCACGAAAATTACCCAGCTGTGACAATGAGCAAAATAAGCAATATTCACCAGGTGATTCTCAACATACCAATTACACACAACGCACAGCTACCCATGTTAAAGGGAATAATGTGTCACTCTCTTCTGTACAAGCAACAATACATTCCGACTCTCAAACAAATAAACATGAAGGTCAGTCAATGGATTCAGAACTGACAACTTCTTCCCTTTCTGAAAATCAGTCATCAGCACACGAAACGCATGGCAATAACAGGTCAGTAGAAAATGTTGATTTATTCATGACGTTTGATTTTAGTCCAGATAAAATTAGTGCTTTGCAACGAGAAGATTGTGAATTGCGTTACATCATTCAGTATTTAGAAAGCAAGGAACTTCCAAAAAGTCAAAAGCGAGCTCGCAAACTCTTGCTGCAATCAGCTGATTATTGCCTTATTGACGGTTTACTTTTTCATTGTCGTGTACCGAAATCACAGCGTAGCAGTAATATGTGTCAGTATCCATTAGTGGTACCTGAAATAATGATCAAAACCGTCCTTGGTTTGTACCATGACTCACCAATGGGAGGTCATTCTGGGATTCAAGACACACAAGATAGAGTGAAAGAGCATTACTTCTTCTCTCGTATGAGCCAGCTTATTGCCGATTATGTGCGTTCTTGTCCAGATTGTCAAAAGAGAAAACAAACAAAAGTGCATACAAAGTCTGGGATAACAGCATATAGAACACCAAGCGGGCCATTTCAGGTCTGGCAAATTGACCTATATGGAAATCTGCCCATTACTCCGCAAGGCTATACATATATTTTAACTGCGACAGATCTGTTCAGCAAGTATTTAGTGACAATTCCACTTGCAAATAAAGACACTTTGTCGGTTGCATCTGGGCTTACACAACTTTTCACAAAATATGGTGTTTGTGATACGCTACTCAGCGACAGGGGAGTTGAGAATGTATCAAAAGTAATGGCAGAGGTTTGCAGACAACTCTGCATCCCACAAGAGTTCAGTCCTGCATTTGTTCATAAATGTTTAGGTGCAGTGGAACGCGTACATCGTACGATGGCTGAGCGTTTGACACCGTACATGAATAGCAGACTGAATAATTGGATAGACATTTTGCCATGCATCACATTTTCAATTAACCAGTCTGTTCATTCGGGCAGCAAATACTCGCCACATGAAATAATTTATGGCCAGCGTCCAAAGTTTCCTCTGTCTCCGCCGACACCACCAGATTTCGATACAATACCACCAGATATGCGCACCTACGTACGTAAACATGCAGACAAACTGAACATCATTCGCAGCGAAGTGAAGAACAATATATTGTCCTCGCAGCAAAAGATGCTCGAGCGTACAAACAAGGACACTGATCCACTTCATATCAAAGAAGGGGATTATGTGTTCTTGTTGACTGAAAGAACAGGTGTTGGACAGAAAATACAGAACAAGTTTACAGGACCATTCATTATTCACCATTGCATCAGTCCTCATATGTTTCTGTTACGGAATCCTGATAATGGAACTATACATAAGTCAGAGGTCCACAGTGACCGCCTGAAAATGGCTTATGTTCGGGAACCAGACCCAACTCCCTATTTTCTTAGTAAGGTTGTTACAGCCGAGACTGTAAGACCTGAAAAGGTCACAGAGGCCGTGCCTAGCACTGTGCACACTGAGGTAATTAGGGAACAGCCCTATGACAGGCAGCCGTCAGCCCTCCCAGATGACAACCCAATAAATAACCATTCAGTTCGCAGGTCATCCAGGGCACGTAAACCTCCTGACCGGTTTGGGGTTTACATTGATGTTGACAGGGCATTAAGTGAAGAGGGGTTTTACACTGAAAGAAACAAATATCACAAAATTAAACGTGTTCTCGGTCAGAGACTGGTCAAGGGAAACAAAGAGTATCTCATACAATTCGCCGGAGAATCGGCTGACAATTCCCTTTGGGTACCATTTGACCATCTCAATGAGAAATTGAAGAAGTCCATCCAGGAAAATCCCCCTCCGGTTATTGTTCAAATGAATGAAACTATTTCAGAACATCAGTTTGTGTTTCTGACTGAAGCAGGACAGGTGTAAGTGTTGATGTTTTGACATGGCATAGTTACATGTAATAAGCCTAAATAATACCCTTTAAATGTTATTCAAAAAAGCCTTAAGTTGAAATACAGCTAATGGTCTGCTGGCTGCCACTGAATACTTACTTGGTATAAAAATTATTATCATGTTAAATGATTTTATCATGAAGGGTCATTTCATATTGCATTGCTTTTTGCTGGTATGCAAAATGATTTCTGTTATGCTTTAGGCTATTATGGTTTTGATGTGAAGTTTTGTGTGTACGTGCACACTGTGTTATTTACATGTACCGGTATGACTTTGAAGATATTTTTATTGGTTTGTTTCAATTTGTTACTTTATAGACCTGCTTTAGTATATTGACTACATATTTGCTCGTGTAATGTGGAAATGTATTTGTGCATTTTATAATTTATTTGTGTTTTTTTTTCGCCTCCCAGATTTTTCATCATCACTTTTAGGTGCACATGTGCCTTTTGCTATATGTTATGCCCATTGGGGCATGGAAAAATAGATTGGGTTGCATGGTGTTTCCACCCAGAGCTGAAACTGACCACACATGGGTACTGTTAAACTGCTTAGGACAAAGCCTGCCAGGGTAGAGTGATGTGAGTCAGACAGTCCAGTGCATATAAACCTTTGATTTCATTGGGTGGCAGGACTTGAGATGTCATTTCATCTCAATGTCGGGTAAAAAAAAAAATCCCACAAAATTGGAAACAGCGTCTCCACAATGACCTAAATAGTGCTGACGGGACATTAAACCTCAATTCAGACAAACAATATTTGATATGTCAAATGTTAGTAATTGTCTCACTCTCTAGTTTGTTTCGCTAATGGCATTTATATCAAAATTTGTGGCACTACACAAATTCTGGCTTATTTTCCATTCAGCCCTAGACTGTTTGGACTTCAATTAATTTATGGACTTTCCCAGGCTTTTCAGCCATTTATTAATTCAGTATTGATTATCTATATTGATTATCTATAATCCCCAGGTAATCACTACCTATATCTTGGTTCTGCCAAATAATGATAAGGAGGAGACTATTGCTAAGCAAATAATCTGGAAAAGATGTATTTGTTTTATACTATGATAGTTAGAAATAATGTTTTAACATAATACTTTGAATATGTATTGGCATTGTTTTTGTATCAGATACTGTTGTATGTCTATGCAATTGCTGTTAAATGTGTTGCTCTTGTTAATTTTATGTTCACACATTTGATTTCATATTTGGGCCACCTTTGAAGACAAACATTTGCCTAACAATGTGTTACTGTCTTGAACTTCTGATTTTGGATTTTAGTGGCTTATATTAATATAAATTATTCCTTATTCAATGCTTTTCAGTCAATAATTATTAATAGAACACATTGTTCGTGTCCAAATTAAGCTGTTGTTCTTTATTTTCAATATGCTAAATTGCATTTTCAGCACATGGATACAGAAATTTCAAAGAACTCGCTTAAAGACCAAATTATCACTCAGGCTATTATTGCGATGCTGTCAGAATGATATTTTTTTATTGGTTTTATGTTTATATGCCATTTTTGTTTTGTCTTCTATTGTTGTCACAAACAATTTATTCTAGTATATATATTTGTTCATTTAGTACACATTATTTGTGTGTGACAGACTATTTGTTGATGTCATGTTAGTCTTTTAATTAATAATAAATGTTACATGCATAAATTCACAATGATGTCAATATGTTGACCCATGCTTCTCTTTGTTTACTTGGTCCTGCATCTTTATGTAGACTGGGTGATATATTTTCTGTAGGGGGATGTGATATATTAACATATATTTCCTTTGAAAGTCTGCAGTAGTTCAAGTTGGAGTTAATATAAACATTCCCACGCCATGGTAAACAGTGCTGCTACCTTATCTGACCATAGAATCACATTAACGGATTTCTAATTTGTTGGTCAGTGTGAGAAAATATTTTGAGAGAAACTTGGTTCCACATGTTAGGCTGGATTGGAGGAAAAACTTCAGTTTAATTCTTTCGGCTTGTTTGGCAACATGTATTTAGACTTTTAACATCCTAAATTATTCTAAAACTGTAAAATGGAAAATTAACTCTTGTTGGAAATTATCACTATATTGTATAATGTGTAAAAGAAATTAAAAAGGAACTTGTGAAATAAAAGAACTGATTTGAATTGTCGTTATTTATTATAATAATTCCCCAGAGGTGCAAAAAGGCTACATAAATACTACACATCACTATAATTCTGGTCACGGTTCATCACGTCCCAAGAAATTAAGACTCAGCCTTCAGTTTGAAAGGTCATGGTAACTTTGTTTTGGGATAGCAAGGGGTTCCTGTTGGTGGACTATTTACCTCATGGTATGACTATTAATGGGGACTATTATGCTAATATTTTGGACGAAGTACGTGCAGATATACAGTCGAACTTCAATGGCTCGAACACCTTTGGGACCTCGAAAATCTATTCGAGACAGGGGTAGTTCGAGCCACTGAGGTTACTGTCAGGAGGTATAACGAGATACTTTTAGACATCTTTTCGATGTTCTATAATGGAAATGTATGCTGTTTGTACTCATTAGAAACGCCTCATCGAGGCGATTCTAATGAGTACACACAGCATACATTTGCAAGATAAAAGACCAAAATCTCCTTAATTATCCCCCACTACTTCTTATGTAGAGGATTTCGCTGCGGGGGGGGGGGGGCTCAAGAATGGGTTCGACACATCAATGGTAAACGAGCCATCGGTGTTCGAGCCATCGAAGTTCTACTGTAGTACTGAAAATGCGTGGAAATATTACAAAAGGCATGTTGTTGCAACATGACAATGCTAGATAGAATCCAGACTTGCAAAGTTTTTGTTGGCGCAATGAAGAGGAACGGTGTATAACCCTTACCCCTTCCAACCCATCCTCCTCAGATATCTGGCACCCAGTGATTACTTTATATTTACATTTCCAGTGTAAAGTCTAATGTAAACCTATAGAAAACAATTGCGTTCATACGCCCATGAACGCATCGAATCACATGATTTTCAGTGACGTTAAGTGACGTCATTCTAAACCATTGTTCTCTACGGGCGTTGATGACGTCAACGCTGTTCCGCTCTTTGTAGAAAAACAGCGTGTAAATGTTTTTCAGCTTTAAAAGTTTGCCCTACAAGCATTTTTTCGCCCATTGATGAGGGGCAAATAATGTAAATATAAAAAATAAACTTAATTTTTCTGCTTTTCATGAAAGTATGAACGACAGTGGGTCGCGAGCAAAGTTTACATGAACCCCTTCGGGGTTCATTTACTTTGCACGCGACCCACTGCGTTCATACTTCCATGAACTGCAGAAAAATAAATTTCATTTCTTAATTGAATCCGAACTTGAAGCAAGGATTGCATGGACGTCACTTCCGGCCCAGTCAGATGACGGGTTTAAGACAGCGTTTGGACAAAAAAGGATTTTTCAGGCTTGGAACATCGATGGTAGAAGTGCTTATAAATGCTGCGGGATGACTGTGGATAAAGACGTCAAGCGAGACAAGTAGGTAAGGCCAGATACTTATTGGACGACCATCGTAAAATTTCGATTAATATACCGATAAGGAAACTAATTTAACTTGTAGGCCGTCTGTTGCCCGATTGAGGTGATAAAATACCTACTGTTGCCAATGTAAACTTCGCCCAGCAGGCACACGTTGCTAGGGCAACGTCAAATCAACGTCGGTGCAACGCCATGACGTTGCACCGACGTTGACGTGACGTTGCATAAACGTCATGACGATGCACTAACGTTGATGTGACGTCACAATTACGGCATGTGCCTGCAGGGAGTAAAGTCTTATTAAATACGGACTATACATCCCAAGATACGTTATCAAGGTACCTAGTGTTCTCACCTGCCAGTTGCCCAGACTTATCCAGAAGTTCCTTGTAACGTCCAGGCCCATCTCCAAAACTCGCCACACGCTTTCCTGAAACAATCATTTAAACTGTAGCCACACCACATCCTTGGTGCATTCTGAATGACGCAGATGTATACATGTTGCGCATTGTTTATTACCGGAAGGATGGGAAGGCCCCCGCCCATAGGGGCTTGAAGAAATATATGGGCTGCATGATGCCTCCACGCAGAGCTGAATCCGGCCCGCACACTAGTACTGGTAAACTGCTTAGAGGATCTAAGCCTGTCCAGGAACTGCGGTGCGAGGCGGACCGTCCATGCTAATAAACCCTATTGGTTTCATTGGGCGACAGGGCTTGAGATGTCATTTCATCTCATGTCGGGTAAGAGTCCCACAAAATTGGAAGCAACGTCTCCAAAATGACCTTTACAGTGTTGACGGGGACGTTAAACCTCAAATCAACCAACCAACCAACCGGAAGGATGGGGTTAGGATGCATTTCACCAATATATGACAATGGAATCTTCCACCTAGTAGGTTTGGAGAGGTCCATTTCCAATTATAGTGGTATCATGTTTGTTTTTGTTTGTTTTACAAAAAATGAATTTTCTTTAAGTTAACAGTTTAGATCCAGATCAGACTGATCTGGGTGTACACTGTTAGCCAATGTCCTGAAAAAGGACCGCTAGGTATCTATGGTTTAACCCTTTCAACCGTCTAGACCAATTCAAAAATAGTGTAGTTTTTGTTCATTACGAAAACAAGCCTATTCAAATATATTGACAATTTTACTACACCAAAAAAGAGTGTTTTTGAGTACGAATAAAAAATGATAAAAGTGGAAAGTAACTGTCCTTTTGGCTTTCCGCTAGTGATGTTTCCATTAGGGTCTAGTTGTTTCATGTATGTGTTTCTTTCCCTTGGTGTCTCTGATGGGAGCTGTGGGTTAATTGTATCGATTCCTGGTCATTGTCTTCACTTCCGTTTAATGGGAATAAAATTATACAGGTGTGATTTCGTGATATGAATGCTCATTATGTGCCATCCTATTCACCACGCAAACATGCTTACACAATTTTGACCCCCTTCATAGAAACACTGGGGTTTACAGGGGTATACATTATTTTGCAAGAAACAAACCCATCCACAATAGATAGATGTAAATCGAACAACGGGGCCTCGGTTGTTTTATTTAACTGAAGTTCTGTGGGGTAAATTTGACTGATCAATTCATCGAAATAGGTGTTATCAATATTTAATAAATCATCCAAATATCTAGAAGTGGAGCTAAAAGCTTCAATGATTTCAGCTGAAAGGGGCATCATGAAGTCTCTCTCATAACAAAACAAAAACAGATCAGCCACGATTGGTGCGCAATAAGTACCCATCGGAATACCCACAACTTGTCTAAATAACTTAGTACCAAATCTGGTGTAAATATTGTCAAGTAGAAAGGTGAGAGCTCCACACACCTTCTGACATGACCATAAAGTATAGTTTTTATGCTCTTCAGAAGTGAAAAACGCATTTCTTACAGTACATGAAAGACAGACGGAGTCTTCGCTATGAAATGTCCATTCAATTAAATCATTAAGTTTTTCTTTTATAAGATTAACCCATATGAGATTATCCCATATGTAACCTATATGTGCTTAGCGTCCCAGTTTTGGGAACACTGGCCCAGATCAGACACCAAAGAACGCGGCGTGTAATATGGGTCAACACGGTTTACTTAAAGAACATAGAATTTTGTAAACCTTGCCGCACACTAAACAAACCTGACACTCATATACATGGAAATGGACCACTCCAAACTTAATAGGAGGAAGGTTCTATATAGGTGTTCATGATTTGGGGTAAAAACTCATATTTGCATCAGCGTATATGTGTAAATTTTATTCCAGAAACTCAAGAATAACGATCTTGTGCCGTTTTTTATCAGCCCTTATCCCGATGAAAAATATCCAAACAGTAAAGATCCATACCAGATGGCTGCTGTAGAATCCATCTGATCAAGATCTACGCTGTTTGTCATTCAGTTTGCGAATTTGAATGGAAACATTATTTCAAACAATTTGACTGGTTGATAGTTAGAAATAATTAATTAATTGAGCAGGATCAGGATTAGGTAGCAAACCACTATTCCAAGCTGTCGGCGAGACTCGGACGCGCAGCGGACGAAGTTTCTTGAGCCGTAACAAATAGTACACTTTGCAACCCTTCTCTTTTGTGTTATCTCTGCATTTTGACTTGCCACAGACTAATTTGAAGCTGGTTTCTATAGCTTGTACAGCCAATGTAGTGGCTATGTAAACAAATCCTACTTCGCCCACTTCTGCTGCTTTTTTTACCATTTGCTGCCGTTTTCAAGGGAGCCCTGGCAGCACACTGTATTTGCAAGGACAATTGTCAGCATTAAGCCCTTTTGTACACCTACCAAAAAAGAAAAAGGGGGCTAGAAATTGACCCCTGCCAGCCGTTTACTTTTTTTGCAATATCCAAATGAAGTCAGAACACTATTTTAAAAGGAAGTGTAGCGATAAATGTTCCATAGCAATAGTTTCGTATTTTCAGTTACATCCCTTGATATCCAGGTCATGTGACCATGAATTAATTCATATTTCTCCACAATGACACAAAACCAATACACTGAATTCAAGATATTGCTTCCATAATTGCCAAACATTATTTACACACTGAATTTGATCCCTACCCTTACTTATGAAATAATTTCTCATGTGCACAGGCTGGCAAATGTGTTCTGCTGCCTTAAGTTGCACCTGAATTATACATATTTATTTTACAGGGGAGAAAACTTTCATGACTTTCTGGTCGGGTTCTTTCCCTTGTTTCCCTTAAAATGCCCCTGCCTCTGAAAAATAGTTCTTTTTTAATGAAAGAAATTGATTTTTTTCCTTCAAGTTTAGACCCCATTTGAAAAGGGGAAACAAAATATTTACTTTTGTCAAGGTACCCCTTCAGAGGTTTCCCGCCTGCAATGAGTTAAAATCATTTCTCTCTGGATTTTCATAGCCTATATTCGTGTTTAAATTTCTATCAACTGGATAAAATTCGTATTTATTAAATATAAACAAGACAGTTCAATTATAAAATCCGAGGTAACCCAGGCATAAGGACTGCTACACCTGTACATGTATAAATAGCCCTGCCCTATTAAAAAGGACAGTCATTTTTTATCTTTTATATAAATTGTCATGAATACTTTGCAGCTAGTATATAGGAAGACCTAAGATAGCTGGGGACTCATTCAGTAATTAGATTGCAATGGACAAGAAGTATATATATAATACATATTAAAAAAACTCAGTTATCGGAAAAGATGCTTATCTAATGTATAACCATCATTGAAGACGATGGACACTACACTTGCTTTCTCTCCTCATTTATTTATTTATTTATTTATTTATTTATTTATTTATTTATTTATTTATTTATTTGTGGGGTGGGGGTATTGAGTCACTGCTCTTGTTACAGAGATTGTGTCTTCTAGGAGGATACTAACTGCGCTTCCTGATTCAATAAAACAAAATGATGAGGCACAATCAAACACTATGAATCAATAACTGCAATTTCTGGAGGCATAACACACATCTATAATTAATACTTGGAAACGTTTGTTATTCAAATGCATCAACTGAGCGCCGTTTGTATCTGAAAATGCATCTCCCGAGGAAGCAATCTGAAAGAAGCGTGTGCAAATCAAAGACAAAAGATAAAACATAAAAGCTGAAATAAACCCGTTAAGGGCATACATTGATGAAAGGTTTGCCAGACCGTTGTTTGTTGCACGTTTCACAGATTTAAAAAAGTTTCTATGCTTTAAGCAATCAGTGTAAGCCCGGATCATGGCGGCGTCTGATCTGGCTAAAGTCCCGTATTGAGACGCTAGTTAAATGAGCTGGTTATTTGGCGGCAGTGATGACACGTAGACACCAAAGCCCTAGGCAAGGACCGCACTTATGAGCACCACATCACGAAAACAAGCCTGTATTATTTTGACCCCATTGGACCCCACTTTTATATAGTAAAACTGAGATTTCCGGGGGTATACCTTATTTTTCTTATGTCTGCTCTAAAATATAGATTGTGGGTACTTGTTAGAACCGCCTCGATGAGGCGGTTCTATCGAGTATCCACAATCCATATTTTGAGCAGAAATAAGAAAAATATCTCAGTCTTTCATCTTAAAAATTTCATTTTTTTCGGCGATGAAGGTGACAATGTATTTGTATAGGCGTGTTTTCGTAATGATCAAGTTAACAGTTCGTGTAATGAACACCCTTGTAAACCCCACTTTATGGAAAGTGCAATTTACAACTTGTACATGACATTATTAAATTATTTATGAATTTATTATTCTGCTGTTCATGAAAGTATGAACGCAGTGGGTCGCTTGCAAAGTAACTTTGCTCGCGGCCCGCTGTCGTTCATACTTTCATGAAATGCAGGAAAATTGAGTTATATTTTCATTCAATAATTGCCCCTCATTACTGGGCGAAAAAATGCCTATATGGCAAACTTTTAAAGCTGAAAAACATTTACACGGTGTTTTTCTGCAAAGAGCGGAACAGGGTTGACGTCACCAACCCCCGTACAGAACCATGGTTTAGACTGCCGTCTCTTGACGTCACTGAAAATCATGTGAGTCGATGCGATCATGGAAGTATGAACTACATTGTTTTCCATAGGTTTACATTAGACTCTTGAAATGTAAAAATATGATACATGAGAATATGAGAATACTTAATTGTAGTTTTATCTTTGGTTTACAAACTCATCCCTTTAATAGCGCATTTTGCAAACAGTTCACAACAGGGTCAGATCATGAAAATGATATAAATATGTGGGATAAGAATAGCTATACCCTGTGCAAGATAAGGTTATCTAGTGTGCAAGTAAATGTTGAAATTAGATTTTTTTCTGAAGGAAACGCTTCAAAGTTTTCATGTTCTATGCAATACGTCCGTAAGACCGGCCTCACTATGAAGGTTCTAACTGTTGAAGGTCTTACTCAAATCAGCAACCTGTTTCTTGGAGCAGAAACATTAGGACACTTTTGTTTCCTGTATGAAACGGAATTAGAAGCGTGTTTAACGAGGTGTTTATGTGATGCGTATCAGCAAGTATAAGGTTGGATATAGCGAAACCTCAATGCCTCAAATTCCCATGCCGTGTTTACCATGTCTGATTCTTGAGTCCGTTGGCCATTCTTCAAATAGCTTAAAACAACATTTTAAACAGATATTTAACACATATTTTCTTATTTGACAGATCTTCTTATTTTATATAAAAAGGTAAGTTGTGTGCACTCATTAGAATCGCCTCGAAAGGCGATTCTAATGAGTACACACAACTTACCCTCATTTTACAGAAGACTTAAAAGGCATCCCTAAATAATCCTGACATGCACCCCCCCCCCCCTACCCCGTCCCCCTTCCTTGCCTGGCTCGAACTAGCCAAATATCGACAACATTTTCATTGCCCTAAAGGTGTTCGGGCCATTGAAGTTCGACCCATTGAATACCTACCTTTAAAAAACTGAACGAGAGCAGCAGCAAGTTTATGATCTGTAAAATGATAGCCACCTCTCCCTAGTTCCTTGGTATTGTGTATACACCAGCCCCCAGACGCACTTGTCTGTTCTTTAGTTTTGTTCTCTTTCTCAACTATCTGAAAAATACAACAAATATCATATATAAATAAGACCATCTCATATTAAGACCATTCATAAGAAAGACCATCCAACTTCTAAGACCATTCATAAAACCGTTAGTTCGACCAGTCATCAATGAGACCGTCTAGTTATTAAGACCATATAATAGTAAAAACATCCGACTATTAAGACCAATATTAGTAAGACCATCTTACAATTAGGAACACTCATAAATAAGACCAGCCACTTACTAATACCACATATCATTAAGACAATCCCACTATTAAGAACACTCATAAATAAGACCAGCCAGTTATTAAGACCACACATTAGTAAGACCACCCCACTATTAAGAACATTAGTCAACTATACCTGACCGCTATTAAGAGAATCATTAATAAGACCATCCCAGTGTGAAGCCCACTAATAAATTAGGACTGTTAAGAACTGCTCTGTCAGTTCAAAAATACCTTTACGCAAACACGCCTATACAAATACATTGCCACTTTTATCGCCGTAAAAATGAAAATTTTAAGAAGAAAAATTGTGATATTTTTCTTAATTCTGCTCAAAATATAGATTGTGGGCACTCGTTAGAACCGCCTCATCGAGGCGGTTCTAACGAGTACCCACAATCTATATTTTAGAGCAGAAATAAGAAAAATAAGGTCCACCCCAGCAAAACCCAGTATTACTATATAAAAGTGGGGTTCAAGGGGGTCAAAATTATTTAGGCGTGTTTTCGCGATGCCATTCTTTATTTTATTTCAATATTAAGTCCACCCCTAAAAAATGAGACACTTCTTGGGCAGTCACAAATGCGGTGTTAAACAAAACAGATATAATTTTACCGCAAATAAGCCAGTGCATGATAAAACCTACCAGAGGACATGCGAGGTCAGAAAAGCCTCATATCAATTTGAGCGTGTGCAGTCTTTTTAGAGTGTTCGCAAAGGATACAGTCTCTTGGCTAACCGAAGAGTCATGAACGGATACTCTGACCGAACTCGGTGAACGCACATGCATATCTGAGTGTTTGCTGACGCACGTGACATGACGTTGTACTTGGTTGTCGTGTCCTGGAGCCCAACATTTCACAAACAGGTTCTCGTAACACATACCCTCATGAGGTGGAACATTGGGGGTATGCATTCCAATTTTCCGGGTCATCAGCCAGCTTACAACAAATGTGCCTAGCGTTCCATTAAATGTGCATTGGAAAACAGTGTAGCCCCAGATTAGACGTCACACAACGTGGCGTTTAATCAGGGGCTACACCCTTGCGCTAAAATACAGGAATTTTACAAAAATAAACATATAAAGCACCCGCATCAGCCATAAAACCTTTGTCAGACTTTGCTGTAATGCTGTTTGATGTTCTTGAGCAGATATATATAGAGAATACCAGGTGAGTGTCTTTTGATATCAAGTTTATCAGGCAAGGCTTCGATAACGCTTGTAGAATCGCGAGGCTTGCCGAGCGATTCTACATGCGTTTTCGAAGCCGAGCCTGATAAACTTGATATCAAATGACACACATCTGGTATTCTATTTATCAGTTTATCCCACTATACACTTACATTTTTGCCATTTTTTTCATCAGTCCTGTTCTAAGAAGTGCAATGCAATGTCACGTTGACCTGATAAAGCTCACTTGTCCTGAGATAGCATATGTTTATCAGGTCAATGCAATTAGTATAGGGGGTGACTGATAAGTACTAGTATCTCACTCTCATCTCTTCTACTATCTCTTCTATCTCTTTTCTCCCTTTCTCTGTGAAACGACACAATTCACACACGAAGATTGACGTGTCATTAAACCCCAAAGAATCAATCGATCTATCACGCAAACATGCCTATGTAATGTTTACCCTCCTTGAACCCCACTTTTATGCAGTAGAACTGGGTGTAAAGCTCATTGTTCTTATTTCTGCTCTAAAATATATATTGTGGGTATTCGTTAGAGTCGCATCGATGAGGTGGTTCTGACGTGTAACAACAATTTCTATTTTGAGCAGAAATAAGAAAAATACCACCATTTTTTATCGTTTTTTTTTTTTTTTTTCATTTCTACGGTGGTATTTACAGTGTATTTGTATAGGTGTGTTTTCGTAATGGACAGAGCGGCGAGTGAAGACTCTGATCAGACTTTGCATGTTAATAAGCACATTTTGCCTACTGTAACTATTCTTACTATTGGGACAGACAGGACTATTCAAACAGTGCAGACTTAAGGCAGTGCGAGACCCTGAAGCAGTGCGATCATTGTCAACGCTGTTTGCCATTCCGTCTGCCCCTTTTAGACTCCTTACTCGATCGTGGCATACATTTGTTACATCATGAAAACACACCTACATAATTTTGACCCACTTGAACCCCACTTTTATATCGTAAAACTGGAGTTTGCAGGGGGAAAACCTTATTTTTCTTATTTCTGTTCTAAAGTATAGATTGTTGGTACTCGTTAGAACCGCCTCGACGAGGCGGTTCTAACGAGTACCCACAATCTATATTTTGAGCAGAAATAAGAAAAATATAATCATTTTTCATCTTAAAATGTTCGTTTTTTCGGCGGTAACACTTCCTATGTATTTGTATAGGCGTGATTTCGTAATGAAATTTAGGAGAATAACAACAAGTTCTCAAGATGTCCGAATTGTTATTAGTTTTATGTATTATCAAACGAAGTTTTGTTTATTTGTTTAAACTGTTTATCTCCAGACAATTACACACACCTGACCAAAAGTTAAGCACCACTGTCATTCGTTTGTTTGATTGATTTGAGGTTTAACGTCCCCGTCAACACTGTATAATCATTTTGGAGATTGTGTACTTTCACCGAAATGCCATCTCAAGCCATGTCGCCCAATGAAATCAATAGGGTTTATAAGCATGGACGGCCCGACTCGCACCGCTTTACTGTCATTCGTAATCAGTTGATTGATTGATTGATTGATTGATTGATTGATTGATTGATTGATTGTGTTGGTAACACTTGCGGATAAGTTTGCCTCGTCTTTCAGAAAAATAGCAAATAAAAAGAAGATGAAATTGGAGGGCGGTGGAGGAGGAAAACGAATTGTAGTGCAAAAAATGAAGAAAAAAATAATACCCCTCTACCCTAACCTACTGCAAGGAAAACAGCCACGGGCCTCCGTGGCCTAGTGGTTAAGAGCGCTGACTCTTGATCGTTAGGCCTCTCACCGCTGTGGTTCGAGCCTCGCTCGGGTCACATGTGAGGCGCCACGTTCTGCAACGGAAGGTCAGGTGGTTTTTCTCCGGGTACTCGAGTTTTCGCCCACCACTGATTAACGATCGGCTGGTTATGAGTGAAATAATCTTGAAAGGTCCGTAAAACCAAAACCAAAAAAAAAAAAAAAAAAAGGAAAACAGCCATTGCCCAGCTGTACGCCGATATCAGTTGGACGACCCACTGACGCAAGATACAGAACGCCTTCGCCTCACTCAACCACCCCCTAACCCATTGTATGCGGGGAAATCCCTAAACGGGTACCTTGGCAGTGCAGAACGCGGCGTCTGATCAGTGCCTGCACTATTTGCTAACAGAATTTTCTGTCAAAACTAGAATAAAATTGAAAAGAAAATATAGGTCTGACACCCCTTATATGACAAATGTACTTGTCCAACATATAGCAATGGAAGAGTCCACTAGTATACAATTGGTTAATAAATTGTTGAGCTAACGTATGTTTGTTTTTTAATGGCCCAAAGCACACGATATAGCCTATATCGAGCAGGTTAGTTAATCTTGCCTACAGGCTTATACATAAGCGGTTAACCAGTGAAGTTTGTTTTTGTTTGAATTGAGTCCCACAAAATCGGAAGCATCGTATCCGAAAATGACCTAGGTGTTTACGGGGACGTAAAACCTTAGCTCAAACAAACCACTGAATCGAAACTAAAGCAATTCTTAACCCTTATCATGCTGTTCAGGACAACACCTTTCTTTGCAAACAGTGTAGATCCAGATCAGATGGCTTCTGATCAGGATCTACACCGTTTGGCATTAAGTCTATGAATTTGTAGCAATAAATTACATCAAGTAATTTGATTGGTTGATAGACAGAAATGGGTGTGGCATAAATGAATATTCTGCAAGAGAAGGGTTAACTTTTGTCCGAGCGTGTATCCCTAACATGTCCCAGTGTGTATTATGATAAGAAAACTGGATATATGACACTTTCTTGCACACCAGACAAGGAAATCCGCGATTTTACACTGGGATAGAAATTTATGTTCTGACCCTGGTGTTCCGACCCCAAATTGAATATAATTGCGTGTTTGATAAATGCACTGGTTGATTACGACATTGTGTGCGCCGTCGTTAAGGTTGACGTCATGCACGATCCATGACGTCACTTTATATTCCCGCTGTGTCCACACAATATGGCGGACGTTGGTAACCGAAGTGACTGCAGCATTGAAATTCCGCGCTAAGAAATGGAAGGTATGCAAGAAAAAGAATCCAATATGGGTGTGAGGGGTGGATAGAAAATCCGTCCCTCGGGATCACTATCCACCCCTCACACCCATATAAGATTCTTATATTCTTGCACACTAGATAAGGAAATCCGTGATTTTACCCTGGGATAGAAATTTATGTTCTGACCCTGGTGTTCCGACCTAAAATTGAATATAATCGAGTGTTTGATAAATGCACTGGTTGATTACGACCTCGTATGCGCCGTCGTTAAGGTTGACGTCACAGCAACGTCACTAAATATTCCTGCAGTGTCATCACAATATGGCGGACGTCGGTAATCGAAGTGGCTGCAGCATTAAAAATCCGCGCTTAGAAATGGAAGGTATGCAAAAACAAAAGAATCCTATATCGGCGTGAGGGGTGGATAGAAAAATCCGTCCTTCGGGATCACTGTCCGGCATCACTCGACAAGAGCCTCGTGATGCCGGACAGTGACCCTTTGGACGGACATTTTCATCCATCCCTCACGCCCATATATGATTCTTATATTCTTCTACTGCTACTACTACTGTTTCTTACGCTGCTGCTCATATTGCTAAGCTAACTTTGCCACTTCTACTAATTACTTCTCTCGCCCGGGGCTTGAAGAAATAGATGGGCTGTATGATTCTTCCATACAGAGCTGAAACCGACCGCACACGAATACTGGTAAACCGCGTAGAGGATTTAAGCCTGCCCAAGCAAAGCTTATAAACCCTATTGTTTTCAATGGGCGAAAGAGCTTGAGATGTCATTTCATCTCAATGTCGGGTAAAAGTCCCACAAAATTGGAAGCAACGTCTCCAAAATGACCTATATATTATTGACGGGAACGTTAAACCTAAAATCAAACAAACAATACTACTCTCACCACTACTCTCACTAGTAATAGTAGTAGTAATAATGCTGGTGGTGGTCATACTAGAAGAACTATCGATAAGAGTAGAGCTAGTATGAGTTCCATATTCCAACACTAATATTAGATGCAAGTATTATATAACTTTAATGTTTGTACCATTACCCATAGGTTGAGCATCAAAACATACACTGCACCGGAGTCTAACTGTTTTCTTTTGCTCCAGCATTTCAGCTATTTCATGCTAACGAGTCATCTCTGTTTTCGTTCCGTGTTTATGTTCTTGGAGATGTTGCACTAAGTACATGTAGTTAGAAATTCTTCATGCGGACAAATGAATTATTTGTCTAAACAATGAGAGGTGTTAGAAATGTTCTAGTCCAGATGAGGATCAAAATCTACCGTCTCATCAGGATCAACACGGTTTGCAAGTAAGCCGAATTATACTCGGACCCAATACGAGGACTGTTCAAATATAAATGCAAGTACAACGTTTTCTCATGCACTAATGCGAAAATCACCTGGAAATGAATATCACAGCGAAGAAAAAACATTTTACCTATACATTGATACAAAACCTGTTAAAATCCGTGCACTTTAGCCATGTATATCGTTCGACAAACACTGTCTACTCTTGTATACTAATACAAAACATGGTTGGAAGAAGGCCAGAATACGCCGTTGAAATACGGTCCTATATTAAGAATCGTTGTATTCTTGGTATACGGTGCAAAGACATTTTTGATGAAATATGTTCGGTTTATGGGCATAATGAAATGTCTTTTCCGACAGTTTTTCGTTTGTGTAAGAAATTCAGCTGTGGGCTAGACTCAACAGAAGATGCACCACATGATCGTCGGCCGAAAAGAGAAACATCTGCCAAGATGGTTGCTAGAGTGAAAGAAATAGTTGCTACCGATGCACTACACACCACTAGCAAATAGCTAGTATGGTTGGAATCTCATTAGGAGCAGCTCATACAATTCTGAAACGGGATTTGAAAATGAAAAAGATCTGTGCTAGATGGATTCCCCATCTGTTGACAGATGAGCAGAAAAAGACACGCGTTCAGTGCACCAAGAAGTTGCTTAAAAAGTTTCCAAATTATAATGCACTGTCTTTCGCTAATGTCGTCACAGGTGACGAGACATGGGTTCACTTTTTTGAGCCAAAACGAAAGATTCAGAACAAAATATGGGCAACAAAGTATTGCAAAAGACCATGCATTGCAAAGCGGACAATGAGCGTCAAGAAGGTAATGTATGCCATATTCCTTTCAAGAATAAAGTTCTTCGAAAATTGAAGAAATATTTCAAAGAACGAAGACCCGCAACTGGTTTGGCCAATGTCTGATTGCGTCATCGCACATGGCGTTCATTGTGAAAGACTATCTGAAGCAGGAAAAGGTTGTTGAACTCCCTCACTCCCCGTGTTCCCCTGACCTTGCCCCGTGTGACTTTTTTTGTTCCAGCGGCTGAAAAATACCTTTCTGGTCGAAAATTTGTACAGCGCAAACACCTCGGTTCTGCAATATTCCAGTGCCTTCATAGTATACCTCGACAAGACTACCAAAATGCATTCAATGATTGGATCAGAAGACCGAAAGTTTGTATATCTGTTAAAGGGGAATACTTTGAGGGGACAAAATAAGTTTTTCATCGGAATCGATCACGGAATCATTTTTATGTGCCTAGTTGCATTCATATTTGAACAGTCCTCGTACACAGAAGGCTATTTGAAATCATTAATTTAGGAAATGATCAATTCCTAATCAGAAGGCGAAAGCATATACTTCAGAAACTCGGAGGAGATAGGTTTATTTACCTATCCCTTAGGCTATATAGAGCAATAAACAGTTTGGCTGACTTATAAAAATCATAAATTTACTTAAACCTTAAAATGCCAATCACAACAATTCTCGTTTGCTTTGCTGTCAGCTGTTTTGTTGCAAAGCATTGTAAACCCAGAGCAGACTGCTACCTGGGGAGCAGTCTGATCGGGATCTACACTGCTTGCATGTATGGCAAATGTTTTAGAAAGTTTGCAAGTATGAAGCAGACGATATAAAATGACAATATTTTCAGATGAAGTTTTTCTTGGCATCTTAATGGTCAAAGGAGTTCTTTTACAAAACATATAAGCCTGTGCATGGCAAAACCTACAATAAGATTATTACAGCCAGCAAAGACTCAGATCAACCTGTATATACATTCAGTCTGGCCAGTCTTCCCGTGTTGCTGTCTGACTAATCCGGATGCCTTAACAGACTCATTCGAACATCAAAGACTCTGATCAGACTGCGCGCATGTGCAGGCCGTTCTGAGGTTAGCTGGTCGAAACGGTTCTATTGTTTTTGTCATGCGCAGGCCCAATTATATCAAGCAAAAAAGTTCGGAGCAGATCTAGATCAGAAGTTCTATAAAAAAAACAATATAGCCCATATGATACTGACGTCCCTTGTGTGGATATACGCAAACAGTCCAGATTCAGAGCATGTACTGCATCTGATCTGGGACTTTACTGGTCAATCAATTATATGCAAACATTATGTCATGCAAAAGAAAACCTGTTTATGCCGTACATTACGAAAACATGGTTATCCGAATATATATCTTTAGATAAAAAAGTCTGATATTTCCCATAATTTTGCTAAAAAAAAAAGAACAAAAAAAAATAAATAAATAAAAAAATAACAGCTTGTGGGAACTCATTAGAACCGCCTCGGCAAGTAACGTGTACCCAACACGTATGACTCAGAGCAGAAAGAAGGAAAACAGTGTACACCCTTATAAACCCCAGTTCTGTTACAAAGATATTTTTCATATTCTACTATTTACTGAATATAAAAAGACAAAAAAGCGGCATAATACTACAAACAATAATAATAATACATTGTCGACTAATTACTTTGGTTTGAACAATATTTATTTCAAATTTGATTCATTTACATTACATATATATAATACGATATGGCTAAAGGATCTGACAGTAAGCCTTGTGGCTTATAGACGTCATCTCCTTGGAACAACATAGTGTGTGCAATATTTGAGTAGCAAGACTGTAAATATTGAAATAAAGTAGCTGTGTGTGACATACATACATATATACGTTCAAACATACATGCATACAAACGGACAGACAGACGGACAGACAGACATACACAGACAGACACAGACAGACACAGACAGACAAATTCAGATGAGTAACAGTGACATACAGAGAGAGAGAGAGAGAGAGAGAGAGAGAGAGAGAGAGAGAGAGAGAGAGAGAGAGAGAGAGAGAGAGAGAGAGAGAGAGATTTGACTGAACACCTACATAAAACTTACATGGGAAACTATAAAAATAGACTTCTACCAGAGACTAATTACTTTAAAACGAATATTTTCAAACAATACCAAACGCCAATTTTCTGTCAGTAAAATGATCATTTGTTTGTTTAAACAATAATTTCAAGCTATTGTGAATAGTAACTGTGTGGACTTAGGCAATTTTTGACCGAAAAGTTCAATAGTGCAACTCGGTCATAGCGCAATTTTACTAATACGGGGAAGCAAAAAATATAAAATGTCAGAATAGTCTAACTTATATCTTTGTAAATTTTGGAAAATTCACTATCTGGATCAAACAGATTTAAAACTTTACAAAAATAATGTAAGAATGAATCTAGTCCAAAATCGGTTAGACACATGATTTCCCTATTTTTAATGACATCATTAAGGGAAATACAGGGCTGTAACTAAATGCAATAGGGAAGCAAGAAGATCTTTTCCAAACCAGACAAAAATATTGTTATGCATAAGAATTTATTTTTCTGATTCCCACTTTCACCCCACTGTGAACTAATAGTGCTATAAATATCTTGTTAATCTTCTTATAGAAGATTCTAGAAAACTGAGTCACAGATTAATTTCATTTTTGTAAACAACATGTTTACAAGGAAAAGTACTTCCGAACCTTCCAGAAAGTTCTGGGTTGCATTATTTTTAGAAAATTACCTCATCTTATTCCACAGCCCTCTGGAATGTTCTAGAGAAATCTTAGGGTCTATAAAAGAGCTTGATTTTTCTCATTGAGTCAGACTTTGGAGTTTGATGTTTGGGCTTATAAGGAAAGTTATTTCTAAATTCTGTGTTGGATTGTGAAAGGATATTACTTTTCATTTTGGACTGTGAATTCTGTGGGATCAAGGAAAATAGATTCATTCAGGATATTTCATAACAGAGCTAAGTACATTTAATTTTCTTACTTCTACAGGTTAAAGTTAACTTGTAAATAAATTTTGTTAAATTTTTCCAAAAGGCTTGTTTGCTTTTTCTTTCTGCTACGCCTGGCTCGTAACAGAAATTGGGGGCTCGTCCGGGATAAAACCATTTGAACATTTTAAAACCGACATTTCATGTGACGGCAGGTAATTGTCATTTCTTATCAAATAGATTTGGCAGTTGCTTCACAAGATTGGTATTTCCCTATAGGCATATAGGGGATTGTCATTTCATGTGAACTGGCATTTCAGGTGAAATAGTACTTGTCATTTCATGTGAAATTTTTGTTGGGCTTGTCATTTCAAAAAAAAAAAAAAAAAAAACTTTGTCAAATTAACCTCAATCTTTATTTCCATAAACACTTTATAAAACAAACAAAAAGCAAACATGTCGTTTGATTTGAGAAGCTTTTTGGCTCAGCCTACTCAGGAGTTGTTTAATCTGGCCAAAAGGACAGATTTGCTAGATATTGCTTCCCATTATGGGGTCACTGCTATCAAAACAAGCATGAAGAAGCATGAAATTAAGAATATTTTGGTACAGTTTTTTGTTGATGAAGAACTTTTCGATCCATCTGCTTTGTCTCTCATTATGGTTTCACATACTGAACTGCAAATGAGACAAATCGAAATTGGAAGGCAAATTGAATTAGAAAAATTAAGATTAGAGATGGAAGAACGCATACAGAAAGAAAAAATGGAAAAGGAAGAAAAAGAAAGGGAAATGCAGAGACAAATGCAGATGGAAAGATTAGAAATGGAAGAACGAATTCGAAAAGAAAAATTAGAGCAGGAAGAAAAACAAAGAGAAATGGAGGAACGGATTGAGTTAGAAAAGGAAAAAATGAGATATAGTATTGAAGAAAAAGAGAGGGAAAGGCAATTTCAATTAAGGCTGAAGGAAATGGAACTCCAGGGTCAGGATAGGTTGAAACATACCCCTGTTTTTGACTCTGGCAGTTACTTTGATGCCACAAAGCACATAAGATTAGTTCCGCCATTTCAGGAAAAAGAGGTAGATAAGTATTTTTTGCATTTTGAAAAAGTTGCAGAAAATTTAAAATGGCCAAAAGAGCATTGGACCTTACTTTTGCAAAGCGTTGTTGTTGGAAAGGCTCGAGACATTTACACTCAGCTAACTGTCGAGCAAAGCTCAGACTATGATTTGGTTAAGGAGCTTATTCTTAAAGCATATGAGTTGGTCCCTGAGGCTTACAGGCAGAAATTTAGGAACTGTAAAAAAGAAATTTCCCAGACCCATGTAGAATTTGCTCGAACCAAAGAACAGCTATTTGATAGGTGGTGTTCTTCTAAAAAAGTAGGCTCTGATCATGACAAACTTAGACAGCTTGTCCTTGTTGAAGAGTTCAAACGGTGCATAAATTCAGACATTAAATCTTTTCTCCATGAGAGACAGGTTGAAACTTTGGAGGAAGCTTCTCGTTTGGCAGATGATTATGCTTTGACTCATAAAGTCTCATTTGTGAACAGGCCTTATCCTCGAAAACCTTATAATCCACAGACAGGTCCAAGATTCTATCCCAGTAATCCTTCTGGTAGTTATAGCCATACATCTAGTACTATGCCCAAACTTTCTGGTGAAAATAAAAGCCAGAATCCTTCCAAACCTTCTGGTGAAAACAGAAGCCAGAATTTTTCCAAACCTTCTGGTGAAAACAAAGACCAGAATCCCTTATCTCAATCTCAAGTAGTTTGTTATTATTGTAAAAATACAGGTCATTTGATCTCTGAATGTTTAAAATTAAAGCGAAGAAAAGAAAGAGAAAGACAAGAGGAACTTAAGCCTACAGGCTTGACTTCTATAAGGCCAAAACCACAGTCTTGTGTAAGGGAGGAAACTCTTTCTGATACCAAATTTTCTGAGACTGATTCAGTTATGGAGATTTATGAACCATTCTTGTCAGATGGTTTTGTGTCACTAAATGGTGACAGTTATGCCCATCCTACCCCTATTAAAATCTTACGAGATACTGGAGCTTCTCAATCTCTTATTCTAGCAGATACTCTGCCTTTTTCTGAGAAGACTTCTATGGGCCAAAGTGTCCTTATTCAGGGTGTGGAATGTGGATTTGTTAATGTTCCGCTTCATAACGTTTATTTGTCATCAGACTTGGTATCCGGTTCAGTGGCTGTTGGTATTAGACCTTCTTTACCTTTTAAAGGTGTTCATTTGTTGCTAGGGAATGACTTAGCTGGAGATAAGGTTGTGGTAAACCCACTTTTGACTTCTAATCCTTGCACTGATCAACCACCTGATCCCATTGAGCAGGAAATTCCTGATCTTTATCCGTCCTGTGCAGTCACAAGGGCTATGGCACGTAAGGCCAAGCAAACTGATGGGAAACAGGATTTTGATTTTACTGATACCTTTTTGGGTCAGTCTTTTAATGACGAGATAACAAGGTCTCTGTCTTCAAACCTGCCTGATAAGCAGACAGATTTTCATGAGAATAACTCATCTTTAGATCTAGGCCATGACATAATGTCTGGGTCTCAACTAGCTATAGAACAGCATAAGGATCCTGAAATTTCGCCTTTATTTGAAAGGGCCTTAGATGAGCAGGAAGTATCTCAGGTCCCAGTCTGTTATTATGTAAAAAATGACATTCTTATGAGAAAATGGCGTCCACCAGACGTCTCAGCAGAAGACGAGTGGACTGTCAACCACCAGATAGTGGTTCCACGGGTTTACCGTTCCCAAATATTAAACTTGGCACATGAAACTCCCATGTCAGGACATTTAGGTGTAAATAAAACCTATCACAAGATTCTTAATCATTTTTACTGGCCTGGGTTAAAATCAGATGTTTCTCAGCATTGTAGGTCCTGCCATACATGCCAAATGGTAGGAAAACCCAATCAGACTATACCTAAGGCTCATTTGCAGCCTATACCTGCTTTTGATGAACCTTTCAGTCGAATAATTATAGACTGTGTGGGTCCCTTGCCCAGATCTAAGTCCGGCTGTGAATATCTTTTGACCATTATGTGTGCTTCCACACGTTTTCCTGAAGCCATTCCTTTAAGAAATATCAAAACTAAGACAATCGTCAAGGCCTTAGTGAAGTTTTTCACATTTGTTGGGCTTCCTAAATCTATTCAGTCAGACCAAGGCTCAAATTTTATGTCTGGAATATTTCAACAAGTAATGCATGAACTTGGCATTGTACAGTATAAGTCATCGGCCTATCATCCTGAAAGTCAAGGCGCCCTTGAAAGATTCCATCAAACATTGAAAAACATGATAAGATCATATTGTTTTGACACAGAGAAGGATTGGGATGAAGGCATCCATCTCCTTTTATTTGCTGTCAGAGAATCTGTGCAAGAATCTCTTGGCTTCAGTCCATTTGAATTAGTATTTGGCCATACTGTTCGTGGTCCTTTGAAACTTCTCAAAGAGAAATTTCTCTCCAATGATGACACCTCCCTGAATTTACTTCAGTATGTGTCTGATTTCAAAACTAGACTTTCAAAAGCTTGTGAGGCTGCTCGGACCAATCTTCAGTCAGCCCAAAGGAAAATGAAACAACTATATGACATAGGGACAAAAGAAAGGAATTTTAAACCAGGTGATAAGGTACTAGCTCTTTTGCCTATTCCAGGAAAATCATTGCAGGCCCGGTATTATGGTCCATACACTGTAGACAAAAAGATCAGTGACGTAAATTACATAATAAACACTCCTGGGAGGCGCAAGCTAAAGCAGCTATGTCATATTAACATGCTTAAGGAATACATTGATAGGGACAATACATCTTTAACATCAGTCAATCTAGTTAGCTCTGTTCCACTTAATTCATGTGACAATGACTGTGAGGATATTAATTCAGTGAAGTCGGATCCCACGTCATCAAAACTTCAGAATTCTGACATTCTACGGAATCTTGACCAGAAACTGTCACATCTAGAGCCAAATCAGCGGAATGAACTGAAACAGCTGATTTTTGAATATGAACACTTATTTCCTGATATTCCAACACGAACAGACAAAATATTTCACGATTTGGACATAAATGTTTCTAAACCTGTGAAACAACACCCATACAGGATGAATCCTATGAAACAGGAATATCTGAAAGAAGAAATTCAGTATTTGCTGGACAATGACTGGAATGGAGTTCTCCTAGTATTCTTATACCAGAACATGAAAGGACAAAAAAGTTTACAGACTCGTAGAAAGATTAATTCAATTCTCTAACATAGACAGATGCAGAGCAAGAATCAGTCTGCAACATTTCGAAGTTTATCTTACCCCTACTACTGCACCGATTGTTGTTTTCAGTGATCACAATCCACTGACTTTCATACATAAAATGAAAAACAAAAATCAGCGGTTGCTCAGGTGGAGTCTTATGCTACAAGAGTATAATTTAGACATAAGACATATCAGAGGGAGAGATAACATTATCCCTGATGCCCTTTCAAGAGCTTGAGCGGTGTCAGGAGTTGTGTTTTTCTTTCCTACTAAAGTGGATTGTAGATACATGTAATTTTATATGCTATGCTCAATATTTTATTATTCTTAAAGCAAAAGAAAGCTTTATTACATAAATCTTTCTTTTCCTCGAAGAGGGGGAGTGTTATGCATAAGAATTTATTTTTCTGATTCCCACTTTCACCCCACTGTGAACTAATAGTGCTATAAATATCTTGTTAATCTTCTTATAGAAGATTCTAGAAAACTGAGTCACAGATTAATTTCATTTTTGTAAACAACATGTTTACAAGGAAAAGTACTTCCGAACCTTCCAGAAAGTTCTGGGTTGCATTATTTTTAGAAAATTACCTCATCTTATTCCACAGCCCTCTGGAATGTTCTAGAGAAATCTTAGGGTCTATAAAAGAGCTTGATTTTTCTCATTGAGTCAGACTTTGGAGTTTGATGTTTGGGCTTATAAGGAAAGTTATTTCTAAATTCTGTGTTGGATTGTGAAAGGATATTACTTTTCATTTTGGACTGTGAATTCTGTGGGATCAAGGAAAATAGATTCATTCAGGATATTTCATAACAGAGCTAAGTACATTTAATTTTCTTACTTCTACAGGTTAAAGTTAACTTGTAAATAAATTTTGTTAAATTTTTCCAAAAGGCTTGTTTGCTTTTTCTTTCTGCTACGCCTGGCTCGTAACAATATATCAATAGAAAGCATTTGGATCTTTCTACAAAATATAACAAAACTTCAATTCTACATTTAAACGTAATAAAGTTATAGATTTTGTTTGTTTGTTTGTTTGATTTGAGGTTTAACGTCCCCGTCAACACTGTAAAGGTCATTTTGGAGACGTTGCTTCCAATTTTGTGGGACTTTTACCCGACATCGAGATGAAATGACATCTCAAGCCCTGTCGCCCAATGAAACCAATAGGGTTTATTAACATGGACGGTCCGCCTCCCACTGCGGTTCCTGGACAGGCTTAGATCCTCTAAGCGGTTTACCAGTACTAGTGTGCGGGCCGGATTCAGCTCTGCGTGGAAGCATCGTGCAGCCCATATATTTCTTCAAGCCCCTATGGGCGGGGGCGGAATAAAGTTAAATGAAGTTTTCCCTATAAAGCTAATGCAAATCGGTAATCATTTCATACAGGTAGCATGACAGTCAGCATGATCACGGAAAACCAATAATTATCGGCAATCTCCGGTGAATGTTACATAAAGTCCCACATGTACGAATGCAGCGGCAAATAGTCATACCATCTTGCAACTTTGTTAGCACAGCGTGGTTTAAACTGTTTCAGCCAACAATGCGAGGCCACACGTCGGCAGTGAAAATCAGTGGTATTTTTCTTATGTATACAGCAAAAATTGGTTATTGGTGCTCGTTAGAACCGCCTCATCGAGGCGGTTCTAACGAGTACCTACAACCTATGTCTTGGAGCAGAAATAAGAAAAATCATGTGTAATTCCGTAAACCCCAGTAATCACTATATAAAGTTGAGTTTAAGGGGTGTACATTTCACGGACCTGTTCACGTGATACTAAGGCACCACCGACATGGAAGCTGCACAGATCTAGGAGTGGTAAAGCTATTCCCCATTACGTCATCCGGCGTTACGTCTTTTCGATGGACAGTAATTATTAGCCTAAGACCAAAGGACGTATGGGGCGCCGTTTTACTATTTAATCCGTATTTATAGATATCCATAATTATTTATGGATACCCATAATTCGAATTATGGGTATCCATAATTCGAATTATGGATATCCATTATTATTTATAGGTAAATTGACCGGCTCAAAAATGACCTAAATTTGTGCTGACTGGGCCGTTTAACTCAAATACAAACAAACATCTCAATCATTGTCGCCCATTGACTCGCCCGACTTTATTTGGACAGGCTTAGACCTTCTAAACGGTTTACCAGTACTCTCAGCTCATGCAGCCAAATCTATTTCTCCCAGCCCAAATGGCCGTGGGCCAGGATATATATCTGAATCTGCCTGGCACTCCATACATCTCAAGTAGAGTATTATATGGATATATGTTAATATAGCGACCATGTGCATTTTTCTCCAGAAAGCATGCACGGATTGCCTGTTTGGATCATTATAATCTTAGGTCCGACTTTCAGTGTCCTTAGGTGCGCATTCCTCATAGAGGTGACTCCAGAGGGACAGGATGCGTTGGCCGGAATTTCTAGATCTTACGGCTGGTCCCGATATTAAACTGCACACATGGCGGGCGTTCAACGTATGGCGCCCGTTGCTTTGGAAGCCTTACGGGCTGAAAAGGCTGCACGGCAGAGAGGTCCCTTTGACTTGCCATCATCTTCCAGCGATGATGAATACCATGAAGATTTTAAAGATTTTTACAATAAACAATCACCTGCCTTAGGAAGAAATCATTAAACCAAAAGCTTTGGCGGTGATTTATGGATATCCATAATTCGAATTATGGATATTCATAAATCTATCTGAATTATGGATATCCATAATTCGAATTATGGATGTCCATAATTCGAATTATGGATATCCATAAATCAGAAGAATAATAGATATCCATAAATCGAATTATGGATATCCATAATTCGAATTATCGATATCCATACATCGAATTATGGATATCCATAAATCGTTCTGAATTAATGATATCCATTAATCAAATTATGGATATCCATAATTCGATTTATGGATATCCATAATTCGATTTATGGATATCCATTATTCGGCTGATTTATGGATATCCATAAATCGAATTATGGATATCCATAATTCGATTTATGGATATCTATAAATACGGATTGAATAGTAAAACGGCGCCCCATAAGGACAGGCATAACAGGCATAACAGATACTAATCAAAGGTTTGAGAAGCCTAAAAGTCGGTGAATTACAGAATATCTGATCTGGATCTACACTATTTGCCAGTGTCCAACATTTGTATGTGAAGAAACACCACTATAGCACTTCACATATAACATTTGAAATTACCATAGGATTTTCGTCTAAGATGTCTCTCTGACAAAACAGTTGCAGGAATGATTCTGGACTGTTACATGTATTTCTGCTTTTAACATATGTGACCCGTCACGCGAAAAGGGACTTTCTGGGAATTTTTGGCGAAAATTAGTTATAACTGATTTCAGATAAATTGGTATTTGCCAAACAATTTGACACCAAATTGAATAAAATATTCCTAAAGGTTTCAGATTTACAGTATTTTATACATAGGCACCCTAAACGTAATAATGTCACAGAAAACCGATTCGACGTTATGGGTTATTCGACGTCATAGGTTACGTCAACAAACTGTTAAAGGTAAAATCCCGGGTTATAATGCAAGGAAACATCTGAAAGGCATTTTAAAACACTAAAATATTTATTTTCTAAACACTCTTTAACTATGAAGCATTTTGAGAAATTTGGCATATTGCCTTCGTCTGAAACTGTATAGTTTTAGTGAAACCATGGGAAGATTAACACTTTTTTTACACATTATATGAGCAAGGAAACCTGCTATTTGCAGCCTGTGCATCAGTATAGACTGATCAGCGCGTATAATACAAGTTTTTGTGATCGTGTTAAGACTTAGGCGGTTTTATGCCAATATTCAGGCCACCTAAGGCCTCTCATCGCTGTGGGTTTGAGCCTGGCTCGGGTCACTTGTGAGACGCCAAGTTTTGCAACGGAAGGTCAGGTGTTTTTAGGGGTACTCCGGTTTTCACCCACCTATGATTAACGATCGGCTCGCTATGAGTGAAATAATCTTGAAAGGGCCGTAACACCAAAACCAAATTTAAAAAAGTAATAAAAAATTGTCAACTAAGGCTTCTGAGACTGAGCAGACTGGTATGTTGGCTCATCTGGTTGGAAATACCAAAGACCGATTTGCTCATGAGATACGAAAAAACAAAACAAACAAAAAAAACAATAATAAATACAGAACTCAATATTCACCGCTATGGTTCGAACCTTGCTCGGGTTAAAAGTGAGATGCCATGTTCTGCAACGGAAGGTCATGTTTTTCTCGGTACTCTGGTTTTTGCCCACATTTGTTTAACGATCGGCTTGGAATAAGTGAAAAAAATATTGAAAACAAAACCCTTATACTCCTGTAGTCTATCTATCTATCTATCTATCTATCTATCTATCTATCTATCTATCTATCTATCTATCTATCTATCTATCTATCTATATATCTGTCTGTCTGTCTGTCTGTCTGTCTGTCTATCTATCTATCTATCTATCTATCTATCTATCTATCTATCTATCTATCTATCTATCTATCTATCTATCTATCTATCTATCTATCTATCTATCTATCTATCTATCTATCTATCTATCTATATCAGTTACCCTCTATATTAATTGCACTGCAGCACATTGACCTCATAAAGATATGCTATCTCAGGACAAGTGAGCTTTATCAGGTCAGCGTGACATTGCACTTTTATGAATGAACCGGGCTACTAGAAAAATGGAAAAAAAATGTTATTATTATTGGACAAAATGGGAAAATTACTTGAAAAAAAAGTGATAGGAAAAATATTGTGAGCTGATACAAAAAATATCCACCTGCGGAATGTTCGGACGCACTAAGGACCATCGATAACTGATTGTAAATTGCAAGCCTCGCGATTCTACAAGCGCTCTCGAAGCCTTGCCTGAAACACTTGATATCAAAAGACACCCACCTGGTATTCTCTATATCTATTGTTCCTGCGATTGCCCCCGCCCATCGGGGCTTGGAAAAATAGATTGGGCTGCATGATGCTTCCTCGCAGAGCTGAAAGCAACCACACACGAGTACTGGTAAACCGCTTAGAAGGTCTAAACAGCCCGGGCAAAGTGGTGCGAGTCGACCCGTCCATGCATATAAACCCTATTGGTTTCATTGGGCGGCAGGCTTTGAGATATCATTTCATCTCAGTGTCGGTCCGCCAAAATTGGAAACAACGTCTCCAAAATGTCCTAAATAGTGTTGACGGGACGTTAAACCTCAAATCAAACAAACAAAACTGTTATTGCGATCGGTCAAGTTTGACCATTTCTCCACTTTTGTATGATGAAAGCCTACACGGTATTATTTCGGTAGGGATTTTAACCTGCATACGCAGGAGATTTTTCTGCATGCACAACGGGTCTCCAGTTAAAGTCCCAATTGAAAGGACGGTGTACTTTGATGCTTCATCTCTGCAAATGATGTCAGTGGAGCATATTCTGACATTGCAAATTCATAACCGCTACCAGGAATTGAACCGGAGGCCTCTTACATCAGAGGCAACGAACCACTGATCTACCTGCACCGGGAAAAATTGGTACCGTCTGACGTAAACCACACCGGCAGGTTCTGATGCTGTCAAATTATAAGTTTTCGTGAAATACTTCTGCAAAGTCTTCCATTTTTTTAACTGTCAGAAATTCAGAAAAGAGTTTCTCAGGCTGGTGTGGTCCGCTAACCGACAAATAGAACTAGTAAATATAGTTATGTTTGTATACACCAAAATGGACCTCATCTCCAGATTTTTTGATGAGTCCTTAAATCGAGATCCCCGTCGCAGTATGACCTAAAACCCCGGTCCCACAGAGCTTGCGACCGCGATGCGACCTTTCTGCGACTAAAAAAAATGGCAATCGCGGAGCGGTTTCAGAAGTCGCACGGAGGTTTTATAAAGGTTGCAGCAAGGTCGCGGGTAGGTCGCCGATCAAATTTAGTCGCCGATCGTCTTTTGTGCATGCACAAAAGACTGGCTGCGACTGATTTTGATCGCAGACTAGTTACAATGGTTTTTTAGACGTCGCAGACTAATCTCCGATCGATTGCCGAACAGTCACCGATCGATCCCCGACCGAATTTATGCAAATTTGGCTGTAAATTCTAGCAACCCTATTGCAACTTATCGGAGACTGGTCGCAGACCGATCTCCGACTAATCGCCGACTGATCCGCGATCGATCCACGACCTATCGGCGACCAGTCGGCAACTGTTCGGTGATGGGTCGCCGATCGATCGGAGATTGATCACTGATAAGTCGGCGATTGATCTGCGATTGGTCTGCAACTGGTCGCCGACAAGCTGTAAAAAGGTGTTAAAACCACCGAACGATTATAGAGCCAACTACAATAAAAACTGTTAACATCCTAGCATCATTTCCACGACAGCTTTCAAAGAGGCAACATGGTTCGGAGAGGCGGGCAAAAGAAAACGGCGGCGCAGCCGAATAAACGGGAAGCAAGGCTCGGTCACCAATTTCGGATGACGGGGACTTGCAGCAGCCCAGAGAAGACTCTCAGCAGTCGAAAATTTAGTTTATTTTTGTCTGTGTCAAAAAAAAAAAAAAAAAAAAAAAAAGTCTCCTCCGACAAGTCGCCGATCGGTTTTATCCAGTCTCTGAAGAGTCGCCGATTGATCGCCGACTAGTCCCCGATCATGTTTCATTTGTTGCAAGTCAGTCGCCGATCATACGGTGATTCTTCGGCGACAAGTCGCTGATCAATCGCCGACTTTGGGCAACATTAATCGCCGATTGTTCAGCGACCGGTCGCCGACTAGTCGGCGACGGGTCGGCGATCACATTTACGGAGCAAATTTAGTTGCAACAGTTGCAAAGGTCGCGGGCCAGTTGCAACGAAATCAGTTGCAGAGAGGTCGCATCGCAGTCGCAAGGTCTGTGGGACCAGATGCTGTTGGGACGTGACCCTCCCCCCCCCCCCCCCCCCCCCCCACACACACACACACCCTCAAGCACCAAAATGGACCTCATCTCAAAATATTTGGATGAGTCTTTAGACCGAGATCCCGTCGTCGTATGACATTAAATATTGGTGGTACGTTAACGCCCCCCCCCCCCCCCCACCCCACAGCTAGCTTTCTTTTTCTTTTTTCTTTTTGCCCGTCAGTTGTCACAGTGGAGATTCAAATCATTGAATTTTACTGAGTTGCCAAAATTGATTACTCAGTCTCATTCCTTGGTAAGCTCAGCCTCATCAAGTTGATATATAACCTGGTTGGGTAATTGTTGGCTGCCGGCCCCCGCCCATCGGGACTTGAAGAAATAGATTGGGCTGCACGATGCTTCCACGCAGAGCTGAAACCGACCACACTTGAGTACTGGTAGAGGTTCTAAAGCCTGTCCAGGAAAAGTGGTGCGAGTCGGACCGTCCATCATATAAACCCTATTGGTTTAATTGGGTGGCAGGGCTTGATATGTCATTTTATCTCAATGTTGGTTGAAAATCCCACAAAATTGGAAGCAACATCTCCAAAATGTTGGCGGGGACGTTTAACCTCAAATCAAAGAAACAAATAATTGTTTGGAGCAAATTTCAAACAGATGACATTATGGGGGAGCTACTGTGCTATAAATCCTATACTGAGTAATACCTGTTCTAATAATTTATTGATCAACTTATGACGTAGCAGTTAGACGTCACCAACATCCACTGTCTGTGAACTTGTTGACATTATCGCCCGGGTTGAATATCGAAAATTATATCTCATGGGCCTGACCTTACCCAGATGAAAAATATTCGCTGCCCGGAGCAGACATGTAACCCGTAAACGCTGTTAAATTCAAGAGAATAATTTTTTGGTAACAGCTGTCACTTGGTGCGGAAGTAAACTGTGACGTTTACTGTTTATTTTTACTAAAACAAGGGACGATACTCGAATAGGAACAGTGAAAGGTCATGAAAAAATGCCATTACGCAATATGTAAGGTGAAATGTGAGTCTAATTAAGACACAGCGTAATCAAATTATCAGTATCAATTATGACGTTAACGTGAACATTATTTTCTAACGTCATTTACGCTAAATGACGTAACTTCCCAGAAGATCCCTTTTCGCGTGACGGGTCACATATATGTACATAGTAGACGCATTCTTTTACAGCTCAAACACAGATTTTCCTGGTGATGTTTTTATATCTGCTTCAAGCACCGATTGTAGGTTCTCATTAGTACTACGTCAATGAAGAGATTCTAACGAGTACGCACAATCCTTGTTTTAGAAGAGAAATATGAAGGATAAAGTATGCCCCCCACACCCTGTTTTTCTCTGAAAAAGGTGGGTATATGGAGGCGTCATTACGATAACACACCCGTGCGAAGTAGTGCGTTTTTCCAGATCTCCAAAATGGCTACTTTTCTGATAAAAATCCGTGATATTTCTGATTTATATCGCAAACATAGGTTTTGGGTGCTCGTTAAAACCGCCTCATTGAGGTTCTAACGAGTACCCACAAACCATGCCTTGGGGAAGAAATAAGGAAACTAATGTATACCCCCGTAAACCCTAGTTTTCTCCATATAAAGTGGGATTTAGGGGCGGTGTTCATTTCACGGCGGAAAAAGTCTCCCTGGCCTACAGAATAGTGTAGATTATATTTTCTTGTCCTTTGGGATCATTGATTCCATTGTGGAATTTTGAAAATATCATTGGGTCACTGATGAGGCCTAATTGGCCGAAACTAGCTAGTCTGGCCCAGAAAACATGTACAGTCCATATTTTTCACTTCTGTGGTGTATTCCTTGCTTCCAAAGGATAACCCATTTATAGAACATATTGTTTACATAGGCTTGTTGACCTTATGGGTCTTAAAATGTTTGCTCTTTAAATTGAGATCTTTTAAACCACAAGAATGATGCTAGATCACATTAAAGTGGGGTTTAGGGGCGGTGTTCATTTCACGGACTTGTTCAAATGATGTTAATTTCATAGACTTGTTGACCTTATGGGTCTTAAAATGTTTGCTCTTTAAATAGAGATCTTTTGAACCACAATAATGATGCTGGAAGCAATTATGAGCTGTTACAGTTAATCAGACTATCGGGTCATTCATACTAATAAAGAATGCAGAGGATTGGTACTTTCTCTTTCAGCAGACATAACACAGCTGTGTTGATAACAGATATACTATTTATCAATGGTTTCATGACCTACAATCTTTAATTAGCAGGAGCTACATTTTGAGCGGAGGATTTCAGTAATTCTGAGGCATATACCAAAAGCGACATCTATAATGCTTCTAAAAACCACTCAATAGATTGTGGATGAGAAGGGTCATCGAGCGATGACTTAAGTCTGGCGACTTCACTTCGTGATGCCACCGACTAAAAAGTGTAATAAAGTTTTTGTTCTGAAACACCATTCAAAACTCCAGTGTGGCTGCAACAAATGGACTTTAAAAAATTCCCCCACTTGTTCGTTAACATGAATTTATTGCACTGATACTTGTAAGATTAATTTTGTTTTTGATGAATACTCTAAAAATAAATAATAAATGGTACATACTTTTTGTGTCTAGTTTCTTCCAGATCTGAAAACTATGTCTTCAAATGTAAATATGGTGAAAAGTTGCTTTTGAAAATTCTGACAACAAATATGTGGCAAAGTTTAACTGAAAAAAAAAAAAAAAAAAACACCAGCAACAACAACAATATTTCTACAACAAGAAGGCAGATTTTTATCTCACGGATATGTAATTGTAACGTAAAGTAGTCCACCTTACATCGTGTACACAGTGTCGTGTTTCTAAGACTTTTTTTGTATTATTACTGACAGTACAAGGGGGTCGATTGTTGCTGAGTGCTAGAAATTGGACCTACGGCAAATCGTGTATTGAAAAAAAAAAAAAAAACATGCCTATATAATTTTGACCCTTTATACAGTGAAACTGGTTTACAGGGGAAAATCTTATTATTCTTATTTTTGCTCTAAAGCACTCGTTTGAACCGCCACATTCTATATTATGAGCAGAAATAAGAAAAATAATATCACAACTTTTCAGCTTAAAATTTTCCTATTTTCGGCGGCAAAGTTTAAAATGTATTTGTATAGGCGTGTTTTCGTAATAACTTACTGTACTTACAAATATGTTCTACAAAAGGGTTATCCTTTGGAAGCAAGGAATACACCACAGGACTAGAAAATATGAAATGTACATGTTTTCTGGGCCAGCCTAGCTAGACAAGTCTGTTAATACCTTCCGACATTACGAGAACATATAAGTTTGACTCCCTCATACCCCATTTTACATAGTAAAACTGGGGTTTAAGGGGGTATACATTATTTTTCTTATTTCTGCTCAAAAACAGAGATTGTGGGTATTCGATAGGCGGTTCTCAGGGCTTTACATTCTGTATGAAAATCTGCAAATTAATAGTTTATTTTAGCTTTAGAAATTATTTTTGAGGTTGAGACGCAACCGCAGTAGATGTGCGTAATTATTCCAACGGACCATTCAAACAAGGAAAGCCCGAGAAGGTAAGAATTTAGCTTAAATTTCTGAAAATTTGTTTAAATAAATATTGTAAAGATTATAACTTGCTATTTGGTTGTTTTTCCGGGTATAAAAGGTTGCATGTTATTGTTTACATTTGCAAATAAGTGACATGAAAAGTAGATCCGGTCTATAAACGGTCACTTGACGTATTATAGGTCAGTAGAAGGTATTATAGGTCACTAGCGATTATAGCGTGCAGTTATTCGACCCCCTTTATTAGGTTACTAGAATGACTGGTTGCGGTATAAATAAATTTTCTGTGTCATATTAGCTAGTTTCGTCAAAATAGGCCTCATCAGTGAGCCCCAATATAGTCAGGCCCTATTTAAACTACAGTGAAATTCCGCAATTAAAACCCACCTGAAATTATGAGTATTTCTACTTTAAACAAGACGTGTTTGTGAAACACTGATGCCCCCGGACAGCGCATGTTAAATATGAAAGCAGTATCACTAATCAATCGAAAGGTATGGCCAATGTTTAAGTCTTAAAAAGAAGGTCAAGGTCACAAGGTCAAAAATTCTGTGAGCGTTCACGGGAAATACATTGTGACATAGAATGCACATGTGAAATATGAAAGCCCAATCACTTACCAATCGAAAGTTATGGTCAATGTTTAAGGTTTTAAAAGCAGGTCAAACATCAAGGTCAAGTTCACGAGGTCAAAAATTATGTTAACACTGAAAAGGTCTTGTGAAAAGAAATGCACAAGTGAAACATGAAAGCCCTATCACTTACCAATCGAAAGTTATGGGCTATGTTAAAGTTTTTTTTTAAAAAGTAGGTCAAACGTCAAGGTCAAGGTCACGAGATAAAAAATTATGGTACCCCTAGAAAGGCCTTGTGAGAAGGAATGCACACGTGAAATATAAAAGCCCAACCACTTACCAATCGAAAGTTATGGCCAATGTTAAAGTTTTTAAAAAGTAAGTCAACTGTCAAGGTCAAAGTCGCGAGGTCAAAATTTATGGTACCACTAGAAAGGTCTTGTGACAAGGAATGTACATGTGAAATATGAAAACCCTACCACTTACCAATCTAAAGTTATGGCCAATGTTAAATATTTTAAAAAGTAGGTGAAAAGTCAAGGTCAAGGTCACGAGGTCAAAATTATGGTACCATTCAAAAGTTATGCCCAATGTTAAGGTTTTTGGGAATGTTAACGTTTTTAAAAAAGAAGTAGGGCAAATGTCAAGGTTAAGGTCGCGAGGTCACTGGTACTATGATATCACTGATAAGGTCTTGTTACATGGAATAGACATATGAAATATGAAAGTCCTTTCACTAACCAATCAAAGTTATGGCCAATGTTAAAGTTTTTTAAAGGAGGTCTAAAGTAGGTAAACTGTCAAGGTTAAGGTCGCGAGATAAAAAATTATGGTGCCTATTGAAAGGTCTTGTGACAAGGAATGCACGTGTGAAATATGAAAGCCCTATAAGTTATCATTCAAAAGCTATGCCCAATGTTAAGGTTTTTGCGGACAGACAAACAGAGAAACAGACAAACAGACTAACAGACTAACAAACGGACAGACAGACAGACCAAAAACTATATGCCCCCGAATCTCTGATTCCGGGGCATAAAAACTTATTTTGTACGGTGCAATTATTCTTCCTTTTGTGTTTTCAGCATACAGTGTCCGCCTTGGGGCTGTTCAAACCATGTTTGAACGTGATCTTAATATAGGAATTTCACTGTATTATATTCTTTAAGTCTGATTTTCAAAAACTTCCAACCAGAAGGAAAATTTGCCTAACGCTATCCAAAGATTACAAAAAACAGCCCCTGTCAGCACTGTCAGTGCTTTGATTCTAGCCTATACACGAGACAGTCAACCCACCTTCGATTGTACTGTTCATGTACTTCATCAGTTTAACCCATATATGGCAATGGAATCTTCCACGTAGTAAGTTTGGAGTGGTCCATTTCAATCTATAGGGGTTTCAGGTTTGGATTTGTTTGTAGCAATTTTTACACACACAAAAAAATGAATGTTCAAGCAAATAGTGTAGACCCAGATCAGATCCCGCGTTCTGCGGCGTCTTATCTGGGTCTGCACTGTTTTCCAATGTCAAGAAAATGGCCGCCGGGCACATATGGATTAAGTGCGTATAAAGAACATCCCTCTAAACCCCACTTTAAACAGAGAAAAGTGGGGTTAACAGGGGATATAAATCTTTTTTTTTTTTTCTTTTTTTTTTTTTTTTGCTCAAAAACAAAGTTTGTAGGTACTCGTTAGAACCGCTTCAGTGAGGCGTTTCAAAAGAATATCCACGATCTATGTTCGGACTAGAAACTAGAACGGCCCCACCCATCGGGGCTTGACGAAATATATGGGCTGCATGATGCTTCCACACAGAGCTGAAACTAACCACACACGAGTACTGGTTAACCGCTTAGAGGATCTAAGCCTGCCCAGGCAAAGCGGTGTGAGTCGGTCCGCCCATGCTTATAAACCCTATTGGTTTCATAGGGCGACAGGGCTTGTGATGTCATTTCACCTCAGTGGCCGGGTGAAAGTCCCACAAAATTGGAAGCAACGTCTCCAAAATGACCTATACAGTGTTGACTGGGACGTTAAACCTCAAATCAAACAAAAGCAAAAAAAAAAAAAAAATATAGAAAAAAAAGACTACATAAAACTTCATCTGAAAAATGATTGTTGGAAATAAGGGCGTGTTATCGTAATAGTATCGTAATGGTTGCAGACTCGTGACTAGGTTGTTTAGACAAGTCGTATATTTTATTAATTAAAAGATATCATACAGAAGTCAGCAACAGCGAGCAAACAACACAGTCCCCTGTATCAGTTGACCTAAGTCCGCACTTATCAGCGAAATGATAAATGCATATCAGAACATTACATAATTAAATAAATAAACTCCCTTACTGAATATTTTACAAAAAGCTGTGATCGAGCACTTTGGGGAAACGTTCAACTTAAATTCGGCGTATTCGCCGATAACGGACCGCACCTGACTACTGGTTAACTCTAAGCCTGCCCAGGTTTTGTTTGTTTGATTTGAGGTTTAACGTCCCCGTCAACACTGTAAAGGTCATTTTGGAGACGTTGCTTCCAATTTTGTGGGACTTTTACCCGACATTGAGATGAAATGACATCTCAAGCCCTGTCGCCCAATGAAACCAATTGGGTTTATTAGCATGGACGGTCGGCCTCGCACCGCGGTTCCTGGACAGGCTTAGATCCTCTAAGCGGTTTACCAGTACTAGTGTGCGGGTCGGATTCAGCTCTGTGTGGAAGCATCATGCAGCCCATATATTTCTTCAAGCCCCTATGGGCGGGGGCGGTAAGCCTGCCCAGGTAAAGTGGTACGAGTCGGTCCGCCCATGCATATAAACTCTATTGATTTCATTGGGCGACAGGGCTTGAGATTCATTTCATCTCAATGTCGAAAAGCACATTGCTTCAGGTAGGTGAAAGCTGAAAACCAGATCAAATTATCTTTATTAGTTTCCGAGATATTGCAGTTTGAAGTCTGAACTATTTCAAACGGAGAGAACAATTTCCATCTGACCCATTAATATTCATGAAGTATTCTATGATGTCACAGTTGACTTTAAATTCTTTGAACTTTTTTAACAATCAATATATCTGGGTGTTTTATAATCATCAGAAATTACTTAGTCATTACGATAACACATCCGTGTGATATAGTGCATTTTTCATACCTCAAAAACAGGTATTTTTTATGATGAAAATTTGCGATATTTTTCTTATTAATACTCAAAACATAGGTTTTGGGTGCTCGTTAGAACCGCACCCACAACCTATGTCTTGGAGCAGAAATAAGCAAAATAATGATTACCCCCGTAAACCCCAGTTTTCTCTATATAAAGTGGGGTTTAGCGGGTGTTCATTTCACGGCCTTGTTCACGTGATGGCCACCTTATAATATTAATGAAATTGAACTCAGTTAAAACTCAAAAACAAGTTATTCTAATTTCAAACCTAAGATCTATAAATTGAAATTCAAATATAAATAATTTAAATTTCAGATTACATGTTTGTATGTAGATCAAATAACATACAGTGGTAGGCTATGTGTTCAGAAGACATTGTAAATAAACTGTTTGTTTTAAACAGTTTAACATTTCATTTAAAACTTAAATAAATGTTTTAATTCAGAAATGATATTTCAAAATTTCCAAGGTTATTAATTAGATTCACAACCATCAGTGGACATAAGACAAATGTATAATAAAATCATAGAAATTGAAAATATATCAGTTTTAAAGTTAATTCAAAAAGTTAAAATCCACTATTATGTCACAAAATATTGCATTCTGGGTCCAAATCAACCACATTTCAATGGAGGTTAGTCTAAGTGGAAAATAGGCATGTATCATATATAAATGTGCATAACTGTTGTGTATTCTTTCAGTATACGTAATACTAGAAAAAATGTATATATTTTTCGTGATAATCAAAGAAATCCGTGTTGAGGAATCTGAAGTTTTTTCTTCCAAGTGTTATTCAGCCAAGAATACCAAGATGAGCAAGAATAGTCAAAATTTGCTTTGTATGAATGATGAACATAAATGCTTCCTGGTTTACCGTCTATCTGCTATTGAACTTTTGAATATCACCAGATGCAATTGTATTACATGTCAGTAAGTTTGTTTGATTTGAGGTTTAACGTCCCCGTCAACACTGTAAAGGTCATTTTGGAGACGTTGCTTCCAATTTTGTGGGACTTTTACCCGACATTGAGATGAAATGACATCTCAAGCCCTGTCGCCCAATGAAACCAATAGGGTTTATTAGCATGGACGGTCCGCCTCGCATCACGGTTCCTGGACAGGTTTAGATCCTCTAAGCGGTTTACCAGTACTAGTGTGCAGGCTGGATTCAGCTCTGCGTGGAAGCATCATGCAGCCCGGCCATATGTTTCTTCAAGCCCCTATGGGCGGGGGCCGTATTACATGTCAGACCTAGATATTTAACCATAGACTGAGATTTAATGGTGTTTTCATTGCATTCGACAGAGCAATTATTCACTTTAGATGTTTTAAAGCTTGATATGTTATATTTTTGACCCTGAGCTTTTTATCTCATTTTAATCCTAAGGACCTTTACAGACAGTCATGGAAACAATGCAGACCCTGATGAGACGTCTCATCACGATCTACACTTATCGCCACATTGTCAATGATGAAGCCCCTACAGCACTGGATATGACCAAATTAAAAGAGAGAGGAATCCACTTTGGAAAACTCAGGGATTAATGCAACCAATTTTAACCCATTGTATACTAGTGGACTCTTCCAATGCTAAATGTTGGACAAGTCCATTTGTCATATGAGGGGTGTCAGGCCTATTATTATTTTTTGTTTTCGTTTTTATTCTATTTTTGACGGAAACTTCTGTTAGCAAATAGTGCAGGCCCTAATCAGACGCCGCGTTCTGCGGCGTCTGATCTGGACCAGCACTGTTTGCCAAGGTACCCTTTTAGGGGTTCCCGCGTGCAGTTGGTTAAATCGATTTGTTTCAAGGCAGCATCCTTTTGGCTGATCACATAAATATCGTTGCAATTAGGTTCGGTCAGCCTCTCGCTCATTCGGAGAAAATACTGAGCATTTACATTCCGTTGGCATTTTCAACAGGCTGGCAAATTTCATTGACATCTGTCTTAATAACTTAAAAAAAAAAAAAAAACAGTCAAAGAATTTCACAGATGACTTCTTAATCAGACGCGGAGATAACTGCATACATGTAACTGCGACTCATCCATACCGCCCTCCCGCAAAAGGGGCCACGACACCTGCCCTACTTGAAATGATACGTATTTTCATTTTCGGACAAGCCCCCTTGGATTAAAATTTCCAAACTTTACCACAGTGAAAGTGAGGGATCCCGTAAAATTAACTTAAACCCACCAGTAATTTGTACTGACGGTTCTATGAATTTTCATCAAAAGTGCTAGAAAATATTAAGGTCGGTAGGTAAGAAAATCTTTTCATTTTTTTACTGGTTGGCAATAACATTACGATAACATATCCGTGTGATATAGTGCATTTTTCAAACCTCAAAAAAGGTATTTTTTTCTGATGAAAATTTGTGATATTTTCCTTATTTCTGCTCGAAACATAGGTTTTGGGTGCTCGTTAGAACCGCCTCATTGAGGCGGTTCTAACGAGTACCCACAACCTATGTCTTCGAGCAGAAGTAAGGAAAATAATATTTACCCCCGTAAACCCCAGTTTTCTCTATATAAAGTGGGGTTTAGGGGGGTCTTTATTTCACGGACTTGTTCACGTGATGAAATTGCAGGGTCGGCAGAAAAAAATCAGGATCGGTCGGGTTAGCGGAAACACAGCTATTTTTTTTAAATAATAATAATAATAATAATAATACAGTCGAACTTCAATGGCTCGAACAGCTTTGGGACCATGAAAATCTGTTCGAGACAGGGGTAGTTCGAGCCACTGAGGGCTACTGCCAGGAGGCATAACGAGATACTTTAGGACATCTTTTCGGTGCTCTATAATGAAAATGTATGCTGTGTGTACTCATTAGAATCGCCTCGATGAGGCGATTCTAATGAGTACACACAGCATACATTTGCAAGATAAAAAACTAAAATCTCCTTAATTATCCCCCACTAGTTCTTATGTAGAGGATTTCGCTAAGGGCTCAAGAATTCGTTCGACTCATCCATGGTAAACGAGCCATCGGTGTTCGAGCCATCGAAGTTCTACTGTAATAATAATAATAATAATAATCGACTTTATTTAATAAGGGCAAACACATTTAGCTATACATTAATCTTCCATGTGGCCCTCTTAAAGTTAAACAACATATTTTACAAGATACAATCTCCAAATGTATGGAATGTTGAACTCAACTACACATCCCAATGACATGGCACAAAAATGACGTAAAATATCAGGAAGGTAACAGACACGACGCTTAAAGCCTAGGAATGGGACAACAACGACGTAAACTACCCAGGAATTGTACAGAAATAATGTAAAATGCTTAGTAATGGTACAGGCATTTCTTAAAATGCCAAAGAATGGCAGTGTCATTTTGAAAATAATAATAAATAACACCTTCGAAAGAATTTTGGACGAAAATTGTGATAGGTCTCTTAATAAATGAAAGTAAGTTGCGAATGTCCATAATCTATGTTTTGGATTAGAAATAAGGAATTAAAACAGTATTGCGAAGTAAACATTCCTATATTAAATCCACCTGTGGGACTGTTTATAAGTTATCTATAAGACCACCTTTGAACAGGCCAATGGATGGCCTCATACTATAGGACCCTGGGTATAGAAAACAATAAGAAAGAATAATTGAAACTTTATAAATAACCTTTTAATTAAAAGCAGAATTAGTCTTTCATTTTAGCTGTTTTTCATCGCGAAAACACGCCTTAATAATTCTGACCCCCTTGAACCCGCTGTTGCTTATGTAGTAAAACTGAGGTTTGCAGGGGTAAATTTTATTCGTTATTTCTGTTATAAAATATGTATTGTGGGTACTCGTTAGAACCGCCTCGATGAGGCAGTTCTAACGAGCACCCACAATCTTTATATTGAACAGACATAAGAAAAATATCACTATTTTTCATCTTTTTTTATTTTTTACAAGATTACGAAAACACGCCTATTTAAATATATTGAAAATTTAACCACCAAAAAATGAAAATTTTCTGATGCAAAATACCGATATTTTTTCTTCTGCTCAAAACATAGATTGTGGATACTAGTTAGAACCGCCTCGGCGAGGCGGTTCTAACGAGTACCAACAATCTATATTTCTGAGCAAAAAAGAAAATAAAGAAAAAAAAATGTATACCCTTGTAAACCCCAATTTACTATATAAAAGTGGGGTTCAAGAAGGTTAAAATATTTAGGCGTGTTTGCGTGATGAATACGGTTTAATACCCGACGTTGTGTCGACGAGTGGCAAACAGTGTAGACACCGATGAGACGCCGAATGTCTGTCCGAATCCATACGGTAAATACGACATCTCGATTCAAAAATTGTGGTTAGCGCCTACTGGTAGAAGAATATGTAATATTTTTGCGCTTTACATCACAAAAACACGACTGTATAATTTTGAGCCCCTTGAATCCCAAGTTCTATATACAAAAACTGGGGTTTACAGGTGTAAACCTTAATTTTCTTTTTTTCTGCTCTAAAATAAAGATTGTGGGTACTCGTTAGAACCACATCATTGAGGCGGTTCTAACGAGTACCCACAATCTATATTTTGAGCAGAAATAAGAAAATTATCATAATTTTCATCTTAAAATTTTCGTGTTTTTTTTTCGGCGGTAAAGTTTACAATGCATTTGTATAGACATGTTTTCGTAATGAGCTAAGAAAAAATGTAGTTCTGTAACTGCCAGTCACAACACGCTCATTGTTGTTCACTGGGATAAAGAAAGAAAATAACATGTGGTTTTTGAAGTCTTTTTTGTCTTCGTGTAACAGTTTATGGTGCATAGTTTATGCTAACCAAATAATCGGAAACGTTTAGCTACTAAGGAATGGTACAGATGCCCAGGAATGATATAGAAATGACATTAACCCTTATCTTGCTGTTCACGACAACCCCTATCTTTGCAAACAATGTACATCCAGATCAGATGGCTTCTGAAGAAGCCATCTGATCAGGATCTACACTGTTTGGCATTCAGTTTTTGAATTTGTAGCAATAAATTAAATCAAGTAATTTGATTGGTTGATAGACAGAAATGGGTGTGGCTTAAATGAATATTCAGCAAGAGAAGGGTTAAACGCATATGAATGGTACAAAAATAACGTAAAATGCCCAGGAACGGATAAGAGATGGGAATGGTACAGAAATGACAGAACTGCAGGAATGGCACAGAAATGACGTAACATATCAGGGAGGTAACAGAGACGACGCTTAAAGCCTAGGAATATGACAACAACGACGTAAACTACCTAGGAATTGTACAGAAATAATGTAAAATGCTTAGAAATGGTACTGACATTTCTTAAAATGCCAAAGAATGACAGTGTCATTTTGAAAATAATAATAATAATAATAATAATAATAATAATAATAATAAAAATAAATGACACCTTTGAAAGAATTTTGGACGAAAATTGTGATAGGTCTCTTAATAAATAAAAATAAGTTGAGAATGTCCATAATCTACGTTTTGGATTAGAAATAAGGAATTAAAACAGTATTGTGAAGTAAACATTCCTATATTAAATCCACCTGTGGGACTGTTCATAAGTAATCTATAAGACCACCTTTGAACAGGCCAATGGATGGCCTCATACTATAGGACCCTGGGTAAAGAAAAGAAAGAATAATTGAAACTTTATAAAACACCTTTCAATTAAAAGCAGAATTAGTCTTTCATTTTAGCTGTTTTTCATCGCGAAAACACGCCTATATAATTCTGACCCCCTTGAATCCCACTTTTATGTAGCAAAACTGAGGTTTGCAGGGGTAAATTTTATTCGTTATTTCTGTTATAAAATATGTATTGTGGGTACTCGTTAGAACCGCCTCGATGAGGCAGTTCTAACGACACCAACAATCTTTATTTTGAACAGACATAAGAAAAATATCACAATTTTTCATCTTAAAATTTGCATTGTTTCGGCTATAAAGGTTTCAATGTATTTGTATAGGCGTGTTTTCGTAATGAGTAGCTGAACTTGCTGTAGTATCAAGTCGGATTAACAAGGGCAGTCATTACATGGACATCAGACAAAAATGTTATACATCAATACTCAAAATACAAACTACAGATTTATTCGGAAAACTAACATTGAATTTGTTATCATACGACATGCAGTTGGCTTTCATGATCACGAACACCGATAACTCAAACTACTGAGGAAGTCAAACAAAAATTTTGGCAGTATTTTTCTAGTTTTGATATTTGTTCTTGAATTTATATATGCTTAAAACCTTTAGCGACGCAACATGTACACCCGGCGTATAATCAGGGCAGCTATTGGCCAAAATAGATTTATGGAGAATCAGATGAAAATAAACTGTCCTGTGATTGAGCAATAACAGATTTTGGGAAATTGAGAGTTGTTTCGACAAATAGGTATTCAGTTCTGCAAATTTCAACAAAAAAATTCTACTGGCCTAGTGGACGGGTTTGAAAGCTGCGGCTCACAAAACAGGACATGTATTTTTTTTTTTAAAATTGTCATTGTTTATTTTCTGCGGGATTATGGGTAACTAGCTTCAGATACCAGAAACTGTGTGTGTGTGTGTGTGTGTGTGTGTGTGTGTGTGTGTGTGTGTGTGTGTGTGTGTGTGTGTGTGTGTGTGTGTGTGTGTGTGTGTGTGTGTGTGTGTGTGTGTGAATTCGGGTTTAACGTCGCTTTCAACATTTTTCAGTCATATCACGACGGTGTCTGGTTGCGACAGGGAGCTCAATGCTCACTTTTATAGTGTTGCCTCACTGAAGTATCATGTTCCAGACACATTACATGATACCACACCAAGTCACATTATCCTGACACTGGGTCGACAAGTCCTAGCTCTACCCCGTAAATCTGTGCGGAAACTGCATATTAAGCTGCGCAACATGGCATTTCTTTACTTTTGACTGATAAATAATGGTATTTCTTTACTTTTGAATTTTAAAGTAAATCTGCCCTGTGTTCAGGCAAAAACAGAATTGGTGAAATTAAAAGAAGTTGGTTTGACAAATATGTATTTTCTGCAAATTTCAAGAAAAAAAAACTCTACTTGTCTATTGGGCTGGTTTGAAAGCTGTGGCTCATCAAAATAGGACATTATTTGTTTTAAATTGGCATTGTTTATTTTCTACGGGATTAGGGATGACCCGCTTCTGAACCCGGAAACTACATGTGGATGCTGGTCAGCATGGTAATTCTTTACATTTGAGCCCCGCCAAGCGAATTTGTGTCTTCGCGCATTGCGTCATGACAAATTTTCACTGCGCATGCCCAGCCATTCAGAGGGGGCAGGGATATGGCTTTCTGTCTGAAGGTTGCTCTTGATTCACTACTTGTATGAGCGAGCAGCGAAGGTTCTGGAGAGACTGCGCAGATACGCAGGCTCGCCTGAACCTTCGCTGCTCGCATAGGCGATAAGTACCAAAATCGCTTGACGAGGCCATTTGATTGATTAATCCAAGTCCAAACTATTATTCTAGTTTAAACCTTTGGGTCAACGAGAGTTGTGTTAGAACCAGTGCTTTAGCTGAAGTGCACGACCCACCGGATGCTTTTAGGTTTATGAGTGTTACCATATATGGGTATGGCGGCCATTTTGGTCATGTGACCTGGACCTAAAACGGTTCCCCTAATAAATGCGCCTTATCGTAAGGAGCAAAAATATATCTTATACTTTAGTACTGTATTCTGAATCGTTTGCAGGATAAAATGCATTCTCACTTTTCCAATACAAAAGCATATGGGTCAAAGTCTGACCTAGGCACAAAGAAGGTCAAGGTCAACCCAGGGTCACCATTTTAGCAATTTATGATGGGCCTACGTCCCAGATGCTATTTATCAAGTTTCGTGGAAATCTGCCCAGTAGTTCTGGAGAAGACTATTTTTGAAGGGTTTTTACTATATATGGCTTGGCGGCCATTTTGGTCATGTGACCTGGACCCCATGAGCAAATTTTGGTTTCCCCCATCCCATAGAGACTCAATATGAAATTTGACTTCAATCGGCCCAACGGTTTCCGAGGAGAAGCAGTTCGAAAATTTTCACATTTTTTTGCCTCGGCGAGGCTATACTAAATGGAATGTAATATTTCGCAAGTTTATTGGTTAGATCTCATTGATATCTATCAGTACGCCAAAAATTGTTTAAATATTCCAAGCGGTTAAGTCACTATCACCAGTTTTCACAAACGGGTTACGGACGGACACACAGACAGACCATATATGGCTTGGTGGTCATTTTGGTAATGTGACCTGGACCCCATGAGCAAATTTTGGTTTCCCCCATCCCATAGAGGCTCCATATGAAATTTGACTTCAATCGGCCCAACGGTTTCCGAGGAGAAGCAGTTCGAAAATTTTCACATTTTTCCCCTCGACGAGGCTATACTAAATGGAATGTAATATTTCGCAAGTTCATTGGTTAGATCTCATTGATATCTATCAGTATGCCAAAAATTGTTTAAATATTCCAAGCGGTTAAGTCACTATCATCAATTTTCACAAACGGGTTACGGACGGACAGACAGACTGACAGAATGACAGACTGACAGAATGACACGGTGATTTTAGGGCACTCTTAGAAAATCAACCGACTTCAGTCGGTCGCTTTTTCTGCGGGTCGTGCAATTTCAGGAAAGGCTACAATGGTCTATGGAGAGTTGTATCCAACGCTTTCCCCTAGATCAATACTTCACAAGTCCAGGTTTTGAGTACCCTTCAAAACCCCATTTTTATACAAAGAAAAGTGGTGGCTTTTAAGGATATACATTTTGTTCCTTATTTTTATGCAAACATAGAATGTATGTGCTCGTTACAATTGCATCAATGAGGTAGTTCTAAAGAGCGCACGCAATCCAATGAGACAAATATCACAAATTTCTATTAGAGAAAATGTCAGTTTTTGTTTAATTTGAGGGTTAACGTCCCCGTCAACACTATTTAGGTCATTTTGAAGACGCTGCTTCCAATTTTGTGGGACCTTTACCCGACATTGAGATGAAATGGCAGCTCAATCCCTGTCGCCCAATGAAACCAGTAGGTTGTAAATGCATGGACGGTCCAAATCGCACCACTTTGTCTGGGCAGGTTCAGACCTTCTAAGCGGTATACCAGTACTCATGTGCGGCCGGTTTCAGATCTGCGTGGAAGCATCATGCAGCCCAGTCTATTTCTCCAAGCATCGATGGGCGAAAATGCCAGTTTGGAGCCATGAAATATTTAAATATAACGCTTAGCACCCTGGGTAACAATTCTGCTGACGACATTTTAAAATATTTGTCATTTGTTCAAAACAAACAAACAAACTTAAAAAAAAAAAAAAAAAAAAAAAAAAAAGATTTTTGCAGTTTATGCAAATTGTCTCCGGTGTGGGACAATTTGCATGAAATGTCAACACCTGATTTCGTGAAAAAAAAAATAAGAAGACTATCGTCCATTTACCATCTGCTAAATTACATCACGAAAACACGCCTATATAATTTTGACCCCCTTGAACCACACTTTTATACAGTAAAACTGGGGTTTCCGGGGGTATACCTTATTTTTCTTATTTCTGCTCTAAAATATAGATTGTGGGTACTCGTTAGAACCGCCTCGATGAGGCGGTTCTAACGAGTGCCCACAATCTATATTTTGAGCAGAAATAAGAAAACTATCACAATTTTTCATCATAAAATTTTCTTTTTTTCGGCGATAAAGGTGGCAATGTATTTGTATAGGCGTGTTTGCGTAATGGCTTAGATTGTGATAAAGGTTTGCGATGATTTTCATGGACTTGTGAACGTGCTTCAGTTCTTCTTCGTGTCCAGTCGTTGTTATTATTATTATTATTATCATATTATTATTATTATTATTATTATTATTATTATTATTATTATTATCATTATTATTTACCTCGCATTGCAATTTCGCTAATTCCAGCTGTTTCGCGTTTAACAACTTTGAAATATTATTTCTAATTTCTATTGCATTCTTCTGTAAAAGCAACCCTTCTTGTTTGTCTTCTGAATCCTCTTGAAGATATGTCACTTTGAATCCAAACCTTCCATTGTTCACAAAATTAAGGAACGTTACAAACAACACAGTTGCTACCACAACAGAAAAAACGACAGTTTTTACTTTTACCATTTTTTGGCTTTTACCGTATAATTAAACACAATTATCTGCCATAACCGATAAAGTTACTATCAGTTATGAAGACATTGTCCTTGTATCTAAATTGTGTAGATTTACATTTACTTGTTCGGTCTCAAGTATGATAAAGGACGTACGTATCATGCAAATAAGTACCTCAGGACAAGTATGCCCAGCGAAAACTCAGATCCGCAGGCTGATCGGGGTCTTCATTGTGCCTTTTCGAATAGCCGAAGACCCAACTGTTCTTTAAATACACACAGAGAGAGAGAGAGAGAGAGAGAGAGAGAGAGAGAGAGAGAGAGAGAGAGAGAGAGAGAGAGAGAGAGAGAGAGTTGTTGCATGGCTAAGCACATTCACAATTTGATTTGTCTTCTTTGTGCATATATCCGAGCGCCCCCGCCGAAACAGATTGGGCTGTATGGTGCTTCTCGCGCAGAGCTGAATCCGACCGAACTTGAGTACTGGTTAATTGGGTTGCCTAGGATATCGGAATCAACGTCTCAAATGATCTATATAATGTTGTTGGGGACGTAAAACCCCAATGCAAACAACAAACAAACAAACACGTCCGATTACATTTTCACATGTGGCGACCATATTAAAATTTGACATTGTATAAACATGTACGGGACCGCCCGATAACAATGATGGATACTGTACCTTGAGTTGCCACCTTTTAATGAAGCCGGAACTTATGGTATAGAAATACAGAAACAAGGTGAGAAAAAAGCCTTTCCTTTGTTCTCGCCCCATCGGGGCTTGGAAAAATAGATTGGGCTGCATGATGCTTCCACGCAGAGCTGAAACCGACGGCACACGAGTACTGGTAAACCCTTAGAAGGTCTAAGCCTGCCCAGGCAAAGTGGTGCGAGTCGGCCTGCTCATGCATATAAACCCTATTAGTTTCATTCGACGGCAGGGATTGAGATGTCATTTCATCTCAATGTCGGGAAACAGCCCCACAAAATTGGAAGCAACGTCTCCAAAATGACGTAAATAGTGTTGACGGGGACGTTAAACCTCAAATCAACCAAACAAAATTCCTTTGTTCAAAATTCAGTCAAAATAAACATTATTTTACTTACAATAGCCTTTATAAAAACCTTTATTTTCAAAAGAGCCTGCTAGGGGGCCTGAAAATGTAAAATCTGGTCTGAGCTCGTCTACTGGGACATTGGAAACTGTAGACCCAGATCAGATGCAACAGAGTGCGGCGTCTGACTTTTGGTCTATTCTGTTTACTAGCAGTGTAGGAACGGAACAGACTACGTCCCCGTTCAGGACCAATTTTCCAGCCTAGACCCACCAGTGTTACCAGTCATCACGAAAACATACCTATATAATTGTGACCCCCTTGAACCCCACTTTTTATATAGTAAAACTGGGATTTACAGGGGTAAACTTATTTTTCTTATTTCTGCTCTAAAATATTGATTGTGTGTACTCGTTAGAACCGCCTCGATGAGGCGATTCTAACGATTATCCACAATCCATATTTTGAGCAGAAATATGAATAACATCACAATTTTTCAGCTTAAAATTTTCGTTTTTCCGGCGGTAAAGTGAACAATGTATTTGTAAAGGCGTGTTTTCGTAATGATTTTGATTTGGGAAAAGCTGTTTTGGGGCTTTTGTAAAATAAAATGGGCCCCGTCAAGCGATTTTGATACTTATCGCCTATGCGAGCAGCGAAGGTTCAGGCGAGCCTGCCCATCCGCGCAGTCTCGCCAGAACCTTCGCTGCTCGCTCATACAAGCAGTGAATCACGAGGAACCTTCAGACAGAAAGCCATATCCCTGGCCCCTCTGAATGGCTGGACATGCGCAGTTAAAATTTGTCATGACGGAATGCTCAAAGACACAAATTCACTTGGCGGGGCTCAAATAATGTACTTTAAGAAATGAACATAATTTTAAACGTTCATTGAAGTATGAAAAAGATCGACTCCGAGCAAAGTTTAAGTGAACCCCTTGGGGGTTCTTGCGCCGAGAGAGGGTAGATTGTTTTATGGCTAATCAGATGCACAAGTTTTGTTTCTTTTTATTGGAGTTTATCGGCCCAGCCAACACTATTTAGGTCATTTTTGAGCCGGTCAGTGACCTATCCACACTTTTCCTGGGCAGGCTTTTTCGTAAGCGGTTAACCAGTACAGTGCACATTCTTTCACCAGAAACTAACAACTGCCCTTCTTGAATCAGCGGAAGGGAGAGAATGACCGGACGCCATTGAAGCAAAGTTTTAGTGAACCGTTTGGTGGTTATTGGTTCATCTATTTTGCTCGAAGCCCGGTTTTATTCACACTTCAATGGACGTTAAACAAACATTTACACTATTCATCCATTATGTGACGAAAACAATCAAACCTAACACAAAACATGTAGTTTACTCGGCGGCTTAAGGTTTATAAACAAAAAAAAAACAATTGCACGCCGTTTTCCTAGAAACAGCGGAAGAACTTCTTTGACATCACAACACACAATCGCCCAATCATTTTGGAGAAATCCATGGTTTATTTAGACGTTATTAGTGCCTGTATCAAACAACATTGCATCCCCATCGCGAAAACACACCTATATAATGAAATAGGTCACAAAATTGGCCCAAAGATTGAACAGGACTATTTTGGTAACATATATACACATCGTTACATGTGTACATCACATAAACCTAACACTATGATATGGTGTAGCTAAGTTGGACTGATTCAGCCCGATGCACTAGGTACAGGTAGAGAAGGTGTACGATATATATTACGATATATATATAGTAGGGTATAGGTATATAAGGTGTACGATATATATATATATATATATATATATATATATATATATATATATATATATATATATATATATATATATATCATTTTCCTTCATTACATGCGTTACAAGCGTTACAGTGCAAAATGAATAGGCGCTATTCTCATTAGGTCACATTACATTGCTTACAACCGCATTACAGACCATTACAACACGTTACACAGGCTAGGGTATAGGTATATATCGTGTACGATATATTTAATTTATTTTTTCCTTCATAACATGCATTACAAGCGTTACAGTGCAAAATGGATATGCGCTTATCCCCCCCCCCACCCCAGGTCTCATTACATTGGTTACAATCGCTTTACAAACGTTTACAACACGTTACACTTGGTAGGGTATAGGTATACAAGGTGTACGATATACATATATTTCATTTTCCTTCATTACATGCGTTACAAGCGTTACAGTACAAAATGAATATGCGTTCATCCCCTTAGGTATCAATACATTGGTTACACTCGCATTACAGACCATTACAACACGTTACACATAGTAGGGTATAGGTATAGAAGGTGTACGATATATATATATTTCATTTACAGTTACAGTGCAAAATGAATATGAACCCATCCCCTTAGGTCTCATTACATTGGTTACATTCGCATTACAGACCATTACAACACGTTACACATAGTAGGGTATAGGTATATAAGGTGTACGATATATATATATATTTCATTTTCCTCATTACATGCGTTACAAGCGTTACATTGCAAATTGAATATGCACCCATCCCCTTAGGTCTCATTACATTGGTTACACTCGCATTACAGACCATTACAACACGTTACACATAGTAGGGTATAGGTATAGAAGGTGTACGATATATATATATTTCGTTTGCCTCATTACATGCGTTACAAGCGTTACATTGCAAATTGAATATGCACCCATCCCCTTAGGTCTCATTACATTGGTTACACTCGCATTACAGACCAATACGACACGTTACACATAGTAGGGTATAGGTATATAAGGTGTACGATATATATATATTTCATTTTCCTTCATTACATGCGTTACAAGCGTTACAGTGCAAAATGAATATGAACCCATCCCCTTAGGTCTCATTACATTTGTTACACTCGCATTACAGACCATTACAACACGTTACACATAGTAGGGTATAGGTATAGAAGGTGTACGATATATATATATTTCATTTTCCTTCATTACATACGTTACAAGCGTTACAGTGCAAAATGAACAGGCGCTAATCCCAATAGGTCTCATTACATTGGTAACAACCGCATTACAGACCATTACAACACGTTACATATAGTAGGGTATAGGGATATAAGGTGTACGATATATATATATTTCATTTTCCTTCATTACATGCGTTACAAGCGTTACAGTGCAAAATGAATATGCACCCATCCCCTTAGGTCTCATTACATTAGTTACAACCGCATTACAGACCATTACAACACGTTACACATAGTAGGGTATAGGTATATAAGGTGTACAATATATATATATTTCATTTTCCTTCATTACATGCGTTACAAGCGTTACAGTGCAAAATGAATATGAACCCATCCCCTTAGGTCTCATTACATTGGTTACACTCGCATTACAGACCATTACAACACGTTACACATAGTAGGGTATAGGTATAGAAGGTGTACGATATATATATATTTCATTTTCCTTCATTACATACGTTACAAGCGTTGCAGTGCAAAATGAACAGGCGCTAATCCCAATAGGTCTCATTACATTGGTTACAACCGCATTACAGACCATTACAACACGTTACATATAGTAGGGTATAGTGATATAAGGTGTGCGATATATATATATTTCATTTTCCTTCATTACATACGTTACAAGCGTTACAGTGCAAAATGAATATGCACCCATCCCCTTAGGTCTCATTACATTAGTCACAACCGCATTACAGACCATTAAAACACGTTACACATAGTAGGGTATAGGTATATAAGGTGTACGATATATATATATTTCATTTTTCTTCATTACATGCGTTACAAGCGTTACAGTGCAAAATTACAGGCGCTAATCCCAATAGGTCTCAATACATTGGTTACAACCGCATTACAGACCATTACAACACGTTACACATAGTAGGGTATAAGGATATAAGGTGTACGATATATATATATTTCATTTTCCTTCATTACATGCGTTACAAGCGTTACAGTGCAAAATTAATATGCGCTAATCCCCTTAGGTCTCAATACATTGGTTACAACCGCATTACATACCATTACAACACGTTACACATAGTAGGGTATAGGTATATAAGGTGTACGATACATATATATTTCATTTTCCTTCATTACATGCGTTACAAGCGTTACAGTGGAAAATGAATATGCACCCATCCACTTAGGTCTCATTACATTGGTAACACTCGCATTACAGACCATTACAATACGTTACACATAGTAGTGTATAGGTATACAAGGTATACGATATATATATATTTCATTTTCCTTCATTACATGCGTTACAAGCGGTACAGTGCAAAATTACAGGCGCTTATCCCAATAGGTCTCAATACATTGGTTACAACCGCATTACAGACCATTACAACACGTTACACATAGTAGGGTATAGGGATATAAGGTGTACGATATATATATATTTCATTTGCCTTCATTACATGCGTTACAAGCGTTACATTGCAAATTGAATATGCACCCATCCCCTCAGGTCTCATTACATTGGTTACACTCGCATTACAGACCAATACAACACGTTACACATAGTAGGGTATAGGTATATAAGGTGTACGATATATATATATTTCATTTTCCTTCATTACATGCGTTACAAGCGTTACAGTGCAAAATGAATATGCACCCATTCCCTTAGGTCTCATTACATTGGTTACACTCGCATTACAGACCTTTACAACACGTTACACATAGTAAGGTATAGGTAAAGAAGGTGTACGATATATATATATTTCATTTTCCTTCATTACATACGTTACAAGCGTTACAGTGCAAAATGAACAGGCGCTAATCCCAATAGGTCTCATTACATTGGTTACAACCGCATTACTGACCATTACAACACGTTACATATAGTAGGGTATAGGGATATGAGGTGTACGGGATATATATATTTCATTTTCCTTCATTACATGCGTTACAAGCGTTACAGTGCAAATTGAATATGCACCCATCCCCTTAGGTCTCATTACATTAGTTACAACCCCATTACAGACCATTATAACACGTTACACATAGTAGGGTATAGGTATATAAGGTGTACGATATATATATATATTTCATTTTCCTTCATTACATGCGTTACAAGCGTTACAGTGCAAAATGAATATGAACCCATTCCCTTAGGTCTCATTACATTGGTTACACTCGCATTACAGACCATTACAACACGTTACACATAGTAGGGTATAGGTATAGAAGGTGTACGATATATATATATTTCATTTTCCTTCATTACATACGTTACAAGCGTTGCAGTGCAAAATGAACAGGCGCTAATCCCAATAGGTCTCATTACATTGGTTACAACCGCATTACAGACCATTACAACACGTTACATATAGTAGGGTATAGTGATATAAGGTGTGCGATATATATATATTTCATTTTCCTTCATTACATACGTTACAAGCGTTACAGTGCAAAATGAATATGCACCCATCCCCTTAGGTCTCATTACATTAGTCACAACCGCATTACAGACCATTATAACACGTTACACATAGTAGGGTATAGGTATATAAGGTGTACGATATATATATATTTCATTTTTCTTCATTACATGCGTTACAAGCGTTACAGTGCAAAATTACAGGCGCTAATCCCAATAGGTCTCAATACATTGGTTACAACCGCATTACAGACCATTACAACACGTTACACATAGTAGGGTATAAGGATATAAGGTGTACGATATATATATATTTCATTTTCCTTCATTACATGCGTTACAAGCGTTACAGTGCAAAATTAATATGCGCTAATCCCCTTAGGTCTCAATACATTGGTTACAACCGCATTACATACCATTACAACACGTTACACATAGTAGGGTATAGGTATATAAGGTGTACGATACATATATATTTCATTTTCCTTCATTACATGCGTTACAAGCGTTACAGTGGAAAATGAATATGCACCCATCCACTTAGGTCTCATTACATTGGTAACACTCGCATTACAGACCATTACAACACGTTACACATAGTAGTGTATAGGTATACAAGGTATACGATATATATATATTTCATTTTCCTTCATTACATGCGTTACAAGCGGTACAGTGCAAAATTACAGGCGCTAATCCCAATAGGTCTCAATACATTGGTTACAACCGCATTACAGACCATTACAACACGTTACACATAGTAGGGTATAGGGATATAAGGTGTACGATATATATATATTTCATTTGCCTTCATTACATGCGTTACAAGCGTTACATTGCAAATTGAATATGCACCCATCCCCTCAGGTCTCATTACATTGGTTACACTCGCATTACAGACCAATACAACACGTTACACATAGTAGGGTATAGGTATATAAGGTGTACGATATATATATATTTCATTTTCCTTCATTACATACGTTACAAGTGTTACAGTGCAAAATGAATATGCACCCATTCCCTTAGGTCTCATTACATTGGTTACACTCGCATTACAGACCTTTACAACACGTTACACATAGTAAGGTATAGGTAAAGAAGGTGTACGATATATATATATTTCATTTTCCTTCATTACATACGTTACAAGCGTTACAGTGCAAAATGAACAGGCGCTAATCCCAATAGGTCTCATTACATTGGTTACAACCGCATTACTGACCATTACAACACGTTACATATAGTAGGGTATAGGGATATGAGGTGTACGGGATATATATATTTCATTTTCCTTCATTACATGCGTTACAAGCGTCACAGTGCAAATTGAATATGCACCCATCCCCTTAGGTCTCATTACATTAGTTACAACCCCATTACAGACCATTATAACACGTTACACATAGTAGGGTATAGGTATATAAGGTGTACGATATATATATATATTTCATTTTCCTTCATTACATGCGTTACAAGCGTTACAGTGCAAAATGAATATGAACCCATCCCCTTAGGTCTCATTACATTGGTTACACTCGCATTACAGACCATTACAACACGTTAAACATAGTAGGGTATAGGTATAGAAGGTGTACGATATATATATATATTTCATTTTCCTTCATTACATACGTTACAAACGTTACAGTGCAAAATGAACTGGCGCTAATCCCAATAGGTCTCAATACATTGGTTACAACCGCATTACAGACCATTACAACACGTTACATATAGTAGGGTATAGGGATATAAGGTGTACGAAATATATATATTTCATTTTCCTTCATTGCATGCGTTACAAGCGTTACAGTGCAAAATGAATATGCACCCATCCCCTTAGGTCTCATTACATTAGTTACAACCGCATTACAGACCATTACAAAACGTTACACATAGTAGGGTATAGGGATATAAGGTGTACGATATATATATATATATATATATATATATATATATTTCATTTTCCTTCATTACATGCGTTACAAGCGTTAAAGTGCAGAATGAATATGCGCTTATCCCCTTAGGTATCAATACATTGTTTACAATCGCATTACATACCATTACAACACGTTACACATAGTAGGGTATAGGTATATAAGGTGTACGATATATATATATATATATCATTTTCCTTCATTACATGCGTTACAAGCGTTACAGTGCAAAATGAATATGCACCCATCCCCTTAGGTCTCATTACATTGGTTACACTCGCATTACAGACCATTACAACACGTTACACATAGTAGGGTATAGGTATAGAAGGTGTACGATATATATATATTTCATTTTCCTTCATTACATACGTTTCAAGCGTTGCAGTGCAAAATGAACAGGCGCTAATCCCAATGGGTCTCATTACATTGGTTACAACCGCATTACAGACCATTACAACACGTTACACATAGAAGGGTATAGGGATATAAGGTGTACGATATATATATATTTCATTTTCCTTCATTACATGCGTTACAAGCGTTACAGTGCAAAATGAATATGCACCCATCCACTTCGGTCTCATTACATTGGTTACACTCGCATTACAGACCATTACAACACGTTACACATAGTAGGGTATAGGTATAGAAGGTGTACGATATATATATATTTCATTTTCCTTCATTACATACGTTACAAGCGTTGCAGTGCAAAATGAACAGGCGCTAATACCAATAGGTCTCATTACATTGGTAACAACCGCATTACAGACCATTACAACACGTTACATATAGTAGGGTATAGGTATATAAGGTGTACGATATATATATATTTCATTTTCCTTCATTACATGCGTTACAAGCGTTACAGTGCAAAATGAATATGCACCCATCCCCTTAGGTCTCATTACATTAGTTACAACCGCATTACAGACCATTACAACACGTTACACATAGTAGGGTATAGGTATAGAAGGTGTACGATATATATATATTTCATTTTCCTTCATTACATGCGTTACAAGCGTTACAGTGCAAAATTACAGGCGCTAATCCCAATAGGTCTCAATACATTGGTTACAACCGCATTACAGACCATTACAACACGTTACACATAGTAGGGTATAGGTATAGAAGGTGTACGATATATATATATTTCATTTTCCTTCATTACATGCGTTACAAGCGTTACAGTGCAAAATTACAGGCGCTAATCCCAATAGGTCTCAATACATTGGTTACAACCGCATTACAGACCATTACAACACGTTACACATAGTAGGGTATAAGGATATAAGGTGTACGATATATATATATCATTTTCCTTCATTACATGCGTTACAAGCGTTACAGTGCAAAATGAATATGAACCCATCCCCTTAGGTCTCATTACATTGGTTACAACCGCATTACATACCATTACAACACGTTACACATAGTAGGGTATAGGTATATAAGGTGTACGATATATATATATTTCATTTTCCTTCATTACCGGCGTTACAAGCGTTACAGTGCAAAATGAATATGCACCCATCCACTTAGGTCTCTTTACATTGGTTGCACTCGCATTACAGACCATTACAACACGTTACACATAGTAGTGTATAGGTATACACGGTGTACGATATATATATATATTTCATTTTCCTTCATTACATGCGTTACAAGCGTTACAGTGCAAAATTACAGGCGCTAATCCCAATAGGTCTCAATACATTTGTTACAACCGCATTACAGACCATTACAACACGTTACACATAGTAGGGTATAGGGATATAAGGTGTACGATATATATATATTTCATTTGCCTCATTACATGCGTAACAAGCGTTACATTGCAAATTGAATAAGCACCCATCCCCTTAGGTCTCATTACATTGGTTACACTCGCATTACAGACCAATACAACACGTTACACATAGTAGGGTATAGGTATATAAGGTGTACGATATATATATATTTCATTTTCCTTCATTACATGCGTTACAAGCGTTACAGTGCAAAATGAATATGCACCCATTCCCTTAGGTCTCATTACATTGGTTACACTCGCATTACAGACCATTACAACACGTTACACATAGTAAGGTATAGGTATAGAAGGTGTACGATATATATATATATATATATATATATATATATATATATATATATATATATATATATATATATATATATATATATATATATATATATATATATATATATATATATATTTCATTTTCCTTCATTACATACGTTACAAGCGTTACAGTGCAAAATGAACAGGCACTAATCCCAATAGGTCTCATTACATTGGTTACAACTGCATTACAGACCATTACAACACGTGGGTCAATATATGTTTGTTTGTTTGTTTGATTATGGTTTAACGTACCCGTCAACACTGTAGAGGTAATTTTGAGAGGTTGCTTCCAGTTTTGTGAGGTCTTTTACCCGACAGTGAGATGAAACGACATCTCAAGCCCTGTCTCCCAGCACTTATGTGCGGTCAGCTTCACCTCTGCGTTGAAACATCGTACAGCCGAATCTATTTCTCGTAACCTCGGTGGGCGCGAATGTATTTAGCATGAAATAAGAAAACATCCGATAGAAATACATTTTAACGGCTTTGACAGCAATATAAAACAAACGAGTATCCTTATGTTAGGAAATTGTGTCTGCCAAGGGTCAAAGTGTATATAAAATATGACCTGCTCGAAAAAATAATAAAAATCGTACAATATAAGTTTTTATCATATGAAGTCGCGTCTGAGGGCGTAATAACGCCATGTAATCATGATTTTCGATAATCCACTAGTGGATAAAATATGCAAATTGGCTAGATACGTCCCGTAACGTTACATGTACGACGTCCTTAACGACGTCGCGTTTACTAATGGCGGAATATTGATATTTTTGTAAACAATGGTGAATAAAATGCGTTAAAAATGTCATATGATAAATAGAATCTTGCATTCGTGCTCATCCCCGATAGCTCAGTTGGTAGAGTGTCTGCTCCGGGGAACGGGAGGTCTCGGGTTCGACCCAGGGCCGCGACATACCAAAGTCGTTAAAAATGGTACAAGCTGCTCCTCGCTTGGCACTCAGATTTACGGGGCAGAGCTAGGACTAGCCGACCCAGTGTCAAGATAATGTGACTGGGTTTGGTATCATGTAATGTGTCCGGGACATGATTCTTCAGTGAGGCAGCACTATAAAAGTGGGCATTGAGCTCCCTGTCGCAACCAGACACCGTCGTGAAATGACTGAAAAAATTGTTGAAAGCGACGTTAAACCCGAATACACACACACACACACACACACACACACACACACACACACACACACACACACACACACATTCGTGCTCACATATTATTGAATTTATTAAACGAGTTGAGGAAAAGGGATAAAATGCGAGGCTTATTTATGAAACTCGTTGAGGAAAAGGGATAAAATGCTCGGTAATGCCTCGCACTTTTTCCAGTTGCCTCAACTCGTTTAATAAATTCAATAATACATGGACACTCATGTAAGATCCTCTATGTCTTCCAAAACAAAGAAATGAAAAACAAGACGCAACTGGTAATAGTCAAAGTACGTTAAAATGACTGGCAATAGCCAAAAATACATTAAAATGCCTCGGGCCAATATAGCAGACCTCTGATCTGTAACTGGGCCAGAACGAAATTACTTGGTTAATAACATTATAATATTACGTTTCAGTGGGTTTTGGAAGGCACTGCTGTGATCTCTTCCCTACATAACGCATGTATGGAAAATTCAGGAAAACCTAGCCTATCCTATAAGAATATTTCCTTTCACAATGAATTTCAATATTTTGTTAGGGATGTAGAATTTTTTATAAAGCTTAAACAGCAGGTATGTAAATGAAGTATATTTAAAAAAAAAAAAAACAACAGATACCTAAGTTGAACAAAAACGTTGCAATTAAGCACCTAATTGCTGAATACATTAGATATTTATTCCACAATTTTATCCCAATTATTCTATTTCATTTCAAAATAAATTCAAACAAAAGCGAACGTTGTAATTAACCAGTTTGGATTTCATTTAATTGGATATCAAACAGGACAGGAGATATTCAGAATAAGCCATATAATGACGCAGGTGACAGACTTATCATAAACATTTAGAAAAACAGAAGTTTTCAAATAAAGGAAATTATAATTTCTTCTTAAAATTTGTTTCTTTCTCTTTGATACAAAAAGATACAAAATGAAGTTACATACGATTTCAAACTATTAAAGCGGAAAGGAAACCCGGGAAAGGACATGATTTTTTTTTAATATGTTGTGCGGACAAGATACAATCTTGTTCGGACAACATTATCTTGTTCGCACACTGACATATTATCTTGTGCGCAGAAAATATTAAGTTGCGTGAACAATATATTATGGTGTCCGCACAAGATAACATCTTGACCGCACAACATAGATCTTGTGCGAACAAGATAATATCTTGTGCGCACAAGATATTATTTTGTGCGGACAACATTATATCTTGTTCGCACAACATATTATCTTGTGAGATTGTCGAGATATTAAGTTGTGCAAACAAGATATTATCTTGTCTTGTGTGCACAAGATATTATTTTGTGCGGACAAGATATTATCTTGTTCGGACAACATATTATCTTATGCGCACGGACAACATAATATATTGTTCGGACAACATAGTAAAAAAAAAATCATGTCCCTTCCCCGTTTCCGTACCTTTCTCTTTAATACAAAAAAGACACAGAATCAACCCAGGGTCACCATTTTAGCAATTTATGATGGGCCTACGTCCCAGATGCCATTTATCAAGTTTCGTGGAAATCTGCCCAGTGGTTCTGGAGAAGACTATTTTTGAAGGGTTTTTACCATATATTGCTTGGCGGCCATTTTGGCCATGTGACCTGGACCCCATGAGCAAATTTTGGTTTCCCCCATCCCGTAGAGGCTCCATATGAAATTTGACTTCAATGGGCCCAACGGTTTCCGAGGAGAAGCAGTTCGAAAATTTTCACATTTTTCGCCTCGGCGAGGCTATACTAAATGGAATGTAATAGTTCGCAAATTTATTGGTAAGATCTCATTGATATCTATCAGTATGCCAAAATTGTTTAAATATTCCAAGCGGTTAAGTCACCATCACCAATTTTCACAAACGGGTTACGGACGGACAGACAGACAGGCCATATATGGCTTGGCGGCCATTTTGGTCATGTGACCTGGACCCCATGAGCAAAATTTGGTTATTCCCATTCCATAGAGGCTCCATATGAAATTTGATTTCAATCGGCCCAACGGTTTCCGAGGAGAAGCAGTTAAAAAATGTTCACATTTTTCGCCTCGGCGAGGCTATACTAAAAGGAATGTAATATTTCGCAAATTCATTGGTTAGACCTCATTGATATCTATCAGTATGCCAAAAATTGTTTAAATATTCCAAGCGGTTAAGTCACATTCACCAATTTTCACAAACGGGTTACGGACGGACTTAAAGAAGGTCAAGGTCAACCCAGGGTCACCATTTAGCATATATTGCTTGGCGGCCATTTTGGTCATGTGACCTGGACCCCATGAGCAAATTTTTGTTTCCCTATCCCATAGAGGCTCCATATGAAAATTGACTTCAATCGGCCCAACGTTTCCGAGGAGAAGCTGTTCGAAAATTTTCACATTTTTCGCATCGGCGATGCTATACTAAATGGAATGTAATATTTCGCAAGTTCATTGGTTAGATCTCATTGATATCTATCAGTATGCCAAAAATTGTTTAAATATTCCAAGCGGTTAAGTCACTATCACCAATTTTCACAAACGGGTTACGGACGGACAGACAGACAGACCGTATATGGCTTGGCGGCCATTTTGGTCATGTGACCTGGACCCCATGAGCAAATTTTGGTTTCCCTCATCCCATAGAGGCTCCATACGAAATTTGACTTCAATTGGCCCGACGGTTTCTGGGGATAAGCAGTTAAAATATTTTCACATTTTTCGCCTCGGCGAGGCTATACTAAATGGAATGTAATATTTCGCAAGTTCATTGGTTAGATCTCATTGATATCTATCAGTATGCCAAAAATTGTTTAAATATTCCAAGCGGTTAAGTCACCATCACCAATTTTCACAAACGGGTTACGGACGGACAGACTGACAGAATGACAGAATGACCGAATGACAGAATGACACGATGATTTTAGGGCACTCTTAGAAATCAACCGACTTCAGTCGGTTGTTTTTTCTTCGGGTCGTGCAATATTTCAGTTTGGCGCATCAGTGCCCATAATCAACGTTTTATTACACTCAGGGGAAATATCACGGGTATTTAAGCAGAAGACAATTATCGCTTTTATGACACGTGGATTGTGTATTGCGTTCCGGCTACCGACCGTCAGGAAGCCCGAAGATTACTGGACACCCGTCCAAGATATAATTGATTACCTTATTTCCGGAAAGATTGAGTCATGGGTACTACTGTGCATTCTTTATTCATATGAAGTATTGGTGCTATTTAGGTAATGAGTACCGCTTAGAGGATCTAAGCCGGTGCGAGTCGGAACGTCCATGCTTATAAACCCTAATGGTTTCACTGGGCGGCAGGGCTTGAGATGTCATTTCATCTCAATGTCGGGTAAAAGTCCCACAAAATTGGAAGCAACGTCTCCAAAACGACCTATACAGTGTTGACGGGGACGTTAAACCTCGAATCAAACAAACAAATTAACAATCAATGAACCTTTCTTTCCAGAATAAATATTTGATGTTTGAATTTGCAGTATGTTATTATAGATAATTAAAATGGTTACAGGTAAATAAAGAGTAATTAAAACCTAATGCTTCGTTTTATATTCTTGATTAGTCACAGTTAATTTCAAACAGTGTAAGTAAGCATTGCCTTACATCGATATGTTACAATATTGAATGATCATTGTGACCATTATGATAACACATCCGTGTGAAATAATGCATTCTTTAGGTTGCAGAAAACGGTTATTAAAAAAATTGTGTCATAGTTTATTGCTGCTTTAAATATAGGTTGTGGATCTTGTTAGAACCGCCTCGCTCCTAACGAATACCCACAACATATGTTTGGGACAAAAGTAATAGAAAAATATATATGTATGTTCCAGCAAACCACAGTTTTCTTATATAAAGTTGGATTTAGAAGGGGTGTTCATCAGTGACATGGACTTGTTAACATTATAATGATAGTCAAGCAGATTTAAGTGCATTTTGGACGGGAAAGTCCAAACATGGACACTTATGCTGGAAACAGTGCATGCTCAGATTAGACGTCGAGCTTAGATCAGGGCCTTTGCTGTCAACCCATTACGGCCTTCGCCCATCGGGGCTTGAAGAAATAGATTGGGCTGCACGATGCTTCCACGCAGAGCTGAAACTGACTGCACAGCATATGAGTACTAGTAAACTGCATGGGGGCTCTAAGCCTGCCCATGAAAAGTGGTGCGAGTTGGACCGTCCATGCAGATAAACCCTACTGATTTCATTTTGGTGTTAGGGCTTGAGATGTCATAACGGTGTCGTGTAAAAGTCCCTCAAAATTGGAAGCAACGTCCGCAAAATTACCTATACCGTGTTGACGGGGACGTTAAGCCTCCAATCAAACAAAACTGTCAACCCATTAAGAAAACATATCCCTGTGACAATGTTTTCTTTCTTATCTTCGAAATGTAATTTATATCTAAAAAAAAAAAAAACAAACAAACATTATTTTTATGATGAAAAATACAATGTCTTGGTGCGGATAACACACATTGTAACCCCTCCAAACCTCTCTTTTCTGTATATAATGTAAAGTGGGGTTTACAGGGGGTTTAATTACATGGACTTATGAACATGTTGTTTTTCTAAACAATGCAATTTTAAATAATGCAATCTGACATCCATTAACTATAAATGTTTTTTTTTTTTCAAAAGAATAATGTGGAATATCACATTCCAGAAAAAAAATGGTTTTATGAGACCCGATAATATTTTAAGTACAAAAAGGCTCAATTTTAACCGTTTGACAAAAAGAGAATTTTTCTCGCTTAAAGAACCAAAACACGCAGTTCTAAATTAACTAGACGTATCTATCGTTCAATATCCCCCGGGGTCATTTTCACACATAGCCGGATTAAAACACAATATTGATTACACGATAGGTACACGATATGTATATATCGTAGGCCTCAGTCAAAGGGAGACAACCCAATATTGACTTTCTGTGCGATTGCCACGGTTGAAAGTTATCGGGCTAATGTCAGATATAGTTGGCCATGAAAAAACCATAATGCATTGTTTCATACCTCCAAAAGAGATTTTTTTTCTTATTAAAATGTGTGATATTTCTCTTATTTATGCCCGCAACATATGTAGTATGTGCTCGTTAGAACCGTCACATTGGTGCGGTTCTAACGAATACAACTACCTTTGTCTTGGCGTAGAAATAAGAAAAAAGGTTTACTCCCGTAAACCCCAGTTTTCTCTATATAAAGTGGGGCTAGGGGCGTTCATTTCACGGACTTAATCACGTGGTGGGTGGTTCCCGGAGAAATAATATTAAACCTCCTGACCTTCCCTTGCAAAACATTTCGTCTCACACGTGACCCGAGCGTGGCTCGAGCTTAGAGCAGTGAGAAGCTTTTAAGAGACAGCGCTCGTTTGTTTTTTGAGCCGGTCAGTTAACCTATCCACACTTTTCTGGACAGGCTTTTACGTAAGCGGTTAACCAGTACATTGCACATTCTATCGCCAGAAACTGACTACTGCCCTTCATGAGCCGTTCAGTTTACCTATCCACAGTTTTCCTGGGCGGGCTTTTAAGTAAGCGGTTAACCAGTACATTGCACATTCTTTTGCCAAAAACTGACAATTGCCCTTCTTGAATCAACGGGAGGGAGAGAATGACCGTAGAAAAGATTTCATGATCAATCTCCACGAAAGAATGTTGCCGACCTCGGCAGGTATCGAACCCGCATCCTCCTGATAACCTGTCAGACACGCATCCGACTGAGCTATCGACACCGGCTGTCAGCGCTCGCGCTAGGGCAGCTTGGAGGTCCTTTTCAATACAAAACATGCCATTGTTTATCCCGGAAATCATTTTTCGCGTCAAACGAACGAGTTTTAAGCATCCTTTCTAAAACTTAAAATGTGCATGGTTCTGTCTTTTCTTACAAAATTTCCTCCAACATCAAACTTGCTTTAGAGAACAGCTCGCCCTTCGCAAAGGCCAATGTTCCTCTAAGTGGTAACATAACGATTTTGTTTGATTTTAGGTTTAACGTCCCCGTCAACACTGTATAGGTCATTTTGGAGACGTTGCTTCTAATTTTGAGGGACTTTTACCCGACATTGAGATGAAATGACATCTCAAGCCTTGTCGCCCAACGAAACCAATAGGGTTTATAAGCATTGTCGGGTCGACATGTACTGCTTTGCCTGGACAGGCTTAGATCCTCTAAGCGGTTTACCAGTACTCGTGTGCGGGTCGGTTCAGCTCTGCGTGGAAGCATCATGCAGCCCATATATTTCTTCAAGCCCCGATGGGCGGGGCTGGTAACATTACGATTACACACCCATGCGACATAGTGCATTTTTCACATCTCCAAATTGGCTGCTTTTTTACGAAAATCCGTGATATTTTTCTTTTGTTCACTGCAAACATAGGTTGTGGGTACTCGTTATATAGAAACGCCTCTTTGAGGCGGTTCTAACGAGTACCAACAGCATATGGCTGGGGGCAGAAAAAAGAAAGAAATGTATACCCCCTAAACCCCAATTTTCTCCATATAAAGTGGGGTTTAAGGGGGTGTTCATTTCGCGGACTTGGTCGCGTGATGGATATGCATTTTTCAAGACGCAAAGTATATTTATTACAGCCAGACGCTCACCGAGGTTGCGAATTCGCCTTTCGGCGGGACCGCAACATAAGACCATGCATATCATAAGACCATGCATATAAACCATGAAATAATTTCTACGGTAATTGTCCCCCTTCCGAAAGTTTAAGAAGGGCAGTAGACCCTGAAATAGTTTCAGTATAAGCCTCTCCAGGACATTGTTTGCTAATTTTAGTGATAATGCCATGCAACGCCATTGTATCGACCTCTTGCTCGCTTGGATGAACAAATCGGTCAGCTCCTAAGATATGGGTCTTTATCGCAAATGCATCCGCCACAGACACAGACGGGCGGGTCTGCGCAGGCTCTAGAACAGTTTGTTGCTCTCAGACATGTAGAAGATGCATTTGACAAATTAAAACTGGTAAGGTCCTGTTCTCGTGCGTCAGCCCTTAATCACCATTGACTTTCATTAAATGTTCATGTATAATAAAAATCAATTAAAATCTAGGGGACTGTCTGAAACGCTGAAAAACCTGCTGAATTCAGCAGGTTGCGGATCAGCAGAAAGTGACTAAAACGCTGAACTGCTGAAATGCTGAATATTATTTAAATTGGGTATTCTTGTATAGCTTTCTTAGTTTGTGAGACTAGTTAATGTTTGGTTATTTTATTATTATTTTTTTTTTTTCGTTTAATTTTTATGACCCAGGAGACAGTATTGTATGTAAAGTGGACAGTCATCAGAATTTGCTGAATTCTTTAGCTATCACTAGTATCTACATAGTACTGACTGTAGAGATCTGCGTTCGTTACGGAAAATGCATTGTCACCTGAAGTATGTAGATGATACTCCAAGATCAAGGTGGCCCCACCGATTGGGACATGGAGAAATAGATTGGGCTGCGGTTTGATTAACCCACAGCTCCTATCATCGATTGATTTGTCTTACGAGTGC